>JASXSY010001034.1:0-309109 GCA_034509805.1 Sipha maydis
TCTTTAAAATAGTAAGGAAATATTACAATGAATAATAAAATCAGTCTTGGCCGTAATCCGATATAATATTTTCATAGTTAAACACGAAAAGAATAATTAAAAACTAATTATTTTACAGTATTTAAGATATTATGGCATTATAAATAGATAAAACTGTAAGATATAATATTATATAGTTTCTTTTCTTTTATCAAATTTTCATCATAAATATTTATAATAAATAACATATTTATATGGACATGGTCAAATTATACATTATTATGACTTTTTACAAAACTTCCGTAAAATGGACTAAATTCAGTTTTCCATAGATATAGATGATGGAAAGGAACACATTTATATGTAAATAAAAATATTATGGTATGTCATGGTAAATATGTCAGATTTAATACGATTCATGTTGATTAATTTCTTAAAAATATTTATATTGTAATAATTTTAAAAGTCAATTAATTTTATTAAAGATTTGTTTTGCTCGTAATATTCTATGAGATTTATGTGAGAAGAAAATAGAAAACACTTAATGCTTTCCTATATCTATAAAACCTATATTTTAGTTTAACTAGCATATTAAGGAAGCGTTAAGCTCGATGTATATCAATTAATAATTTGTAAAATTACCTGGATAATGTTCATAATCCTTCAAAATTCACAAAGAGTTCTAACTATAATACAAATTTGCTTAATATTTAATACTGTTCAAAAAATAAATAATTTAAATAATTATAAACAAAGTATAAAGTCAAAAGGTAAGATCGATGGGAAGTTTTTCAAAGATAAAAATTAAAAAACAAATCATTTCGGGTACTTAACTTTGATGAAATAGGTTTTTGATCTTTTTAAATTATGTTCTTTTATAATATCAACAGGTGGTATTTATGAAATTTATTGTCTTTCGATGGTTCTTTTTTTCTACAACATTATATTTCTGAAATTATAATTTGTAACAAAACAATATATTTTCAGTTATCATCCTTTCGTAACATTTTAATACGATGATGCCCTTTTTGTTTTCATAACAGCTACCGTATTTTATAAAAAAAAACGTTAAATTTTCAAATAAATATAAATAAATACAACAGAATAAAAAAATAATAAACTGCTTATACGTAAACAAAGTGTATAATAGTTGAGTATTTTCTGCAAAACCTTTTTGCCGTGTTAACATAATGACTCCTATTAATTGTCATAGATTATTATTATTATTATTATTAGTATAATTATAATAACTATAATTATTAAATTAAAAACAATCACGTAAAATATTGGCATACAATGGCCGTAATATCAACCGTACAAAAGGATACGAGTAAACTGAGATTTGATGAACGCGGGATTGAACTGAGACATTTGCGTCGTACCTCCGTCTACGTACACGATGTTGACAATGTCATTTCCGATATGACGTTTTCGCTCTACCTGTTAATGAACGGGCCACGTCGGTTAGTGTTACGTTTATTTTATCTTTGCGTATTCAATTTAAATGTATTTAAATGATTCGCTCAGTGTTATCGATTTGGCGGCGTCGTGACCGCCCGCATGCGTGCACATTACCTGTTGTCGGTTGTCCTTCGAATACGGTAACATTGTTGACACGTGAAACATGATTTCGTGTCCTTCATATATTGTGTACACCGAATATTCGCCCGTCATGTCACCTAGATAAAACAAACACAAATTACAAATACAGATAACAGGTATTGTAGGCTTGTTTTCGGAAAAAATGCACGTCCAACGGAGGTCACCTTTGACGTCCAGTCCTCCTCGGTACTTGTCCCATCCTTTAAGTAGTACCCGATTGCCCAAAAGCGCTATGAATTTATTGAATTCTTCACTGCCGGTTTCTAGAAGTAAAACATGTACATGCGTACATTATTAACGATTCCAAATGTCTGACACGGTAAGTCACCCACTACAATACCGTGTAACTAGTTTCTTTCGTAGTTGCTTTTCAATATAATCAAAAAGTACACGGATACATAATGTTATGTCCATTTACAAATAAAATATCTGTAACCGATGAACACGACGAAAAAATAATTCTGATTCGAGTTTGATTAAATTAAATGTAAAAAAAAAAAAAAAATTAATAAACCATCAACGGTACGACACTAAAAGTTAATAATTTTTTTTGTTCATAATAAATAACATAATTGAAAACATTTTTGCAAGAAAATATTTCACATCTCGGATGTTTATACAAAGAGGTACTCTTAGGTTATAGACACTTGCATAAACACACGCATTGATGTATAGCTGGGATGATTTCATCTCATTGCGTTTCCATTAACTTCCACACTTTAATACACAAACACGTGATATCGAATACATAATCCCCAGGAGAAAATCATCATTATGTTATTAAAATATTACAATTGAAAAGACTTATCCAAATAAAGACTTATGCTTTTGTACACCTTGCAATATCCAGTTAACGCGCTACACACATTTTATCAGTCTACAATGATGGTTTTTATTATATATTCGTTATTTATTTACTTTAAAGGGAAAATCATTTTACACTTTGTAATTTTGAATTCCATTGAAACAAATATTACCATAAAAATAAATGTTTAAATAATACCATTGTACCAATTAAATACAGCATCGAAAAAAAAAAAAATGATAGTACAAAGTCGTTATTTTAGAAATAGAAATCATACAGTACCTACTTTTACAAAACAACTTCAAACTTAGTTATGTAAATTTATTTATAAAAAACAAAAAATATCTAAAAAAGAAGCATATTATTATGGGTTAGATGAATTACTCTACAATCTATATAATTATGTATTTATATTTTGTAATATTTTATTGTCGGTAAATAAATTTATACAAATAACATTTTGTTGTTTTATATTGGTACTTGAATGCGAGTTGTTTTTGTTGGCAAGAAAATTCCAACAACGGGACGTTTGAATTTCAATGGATATCTTTACGAATGTTTAGGAACGAACATGGTCGAGCACACAATCACAGAAGGTTTAACGACACAAAAACGAATATCATTCAAAAGTCCTCTAAAAGGGTGAAAAGGTATATAAAAAAGGATCAGATATCTTACTTCTTTGAGGATATAAATTTAATACAAAAAAGTGTTCTTTTCCACTTTTCAACTCTTAATCCTAGGTTTTATGATATCGTCATACTTACCATTTTTTTTTTTTTTATGTATAGTTTTTTAATAATATGAAGATACATATATGTACATTTATATTGGCTCTTTTATTTTTTCTTTTATTTATTTTAATTTTGTAGTGAACACGTGATGTATTAAAATTAATTTTCACATACTTTGTTCTTTTTTCAAATTATTATATTATTATAATTGTTTTATTCACCTTGAACAGCAACTGTCGGAATATTTTCGTTAGATGTTTCAATTGGCAAAATGTTTTAGACGGCCGGCCACGGACTTTTGAAAGTTTATATTTCCTTATAATCAATCGATTTATCCAGTTCTGATAACATTGATAGTTTTATACAGTATTGCTTATATTGTAAATTTAATTTTACTGAAAGTTATTGAATAAGACGGATATTGTTACATAAAAACTATTTTAACGTTGCTAGTTATTTACCAGAAGTTTTTATATCCGAGGGTATTGGTAAATAAATAATATTGTTCATACACTACAAATCGAAATATTTTTGTTTGATAATTCGTAAAAAGTTGTAAATATATATATATATAAGTCGATGGTGCAGATCTTGGATTTTTATGGTATCCAATCAACTAGTGGAACTATAACAATAATGGTGAAATTTGATGTAGGTTTTGGAACTACTTTTGAAGTAGATCAAGATACTTAAATCAAATAATTCTTTATGTTACAGTATTATTGATCATGAAAAAGTGATTTTTTTCGTTTGGAAAAAAAACTAAGACATTTTTGTTTTAACGGGGTGTGAGCAATAGTTAAGAGAAAAAATTTGATACTTGTTAAATGTACGATATACTAAATGTATATATTTGGTCTAATAACATTTATTCCGAGAATATTACAATTTTACTATGTAAGATCATATTTGAAGGTAAATTAAGCTTGATATAAGTTTAGTAAGATAACCAGTTTCTAGTGAATAGAGAATTATAATATAGGTTTAATCGATCCATTACTTAAGTAATTTGAAATGTTCACCAAGAGATATTAAGAGTATTATATTATAAATACGATTATTATTTTAAGTTCACATTATCAGTTGTGTAAAATAAATCCTAAAGAATATTGTAATGCTATTCTATTAAATAAGCTCTAGTTATATATCATATTGGTTACTTAATAGCAAAGACGTGCCAAAAGCTTAGCCTAAAAGAAGGTTCAAACTATTTCAAAACTGCCTGGGTTATTTTTATTTACTTTGATAAACAATAATATTTAAAATTTTTAAATTTGTAAATTTATATTGTAAAACATTTCAATGGCCTATGTTTTTTGTTCTTAAAATTATTAATAAAACCATAGAAAACTATTAACACGTATGGATCGAGATAAAAATCATAAAATCAGCCGCTATCGTTGTAGTAGTGTACCATAGTCATGTGCGATTTTTTGCCGGGGTATAGAAAAATGTGTAGAACATTGTGCATGCGACCGAAATCGTCATATTAACGGTAACCGTAGTGTATAAGCAAGACATAAACGGGAACGATGAAATTAAACATAAGATTAAGTGCGTTAAACCGGTATGGACGAGAATTCTTTGGTTTGGTCGTTCTATTACGTATTCAAATTTTCATCGAATAGACCCAGAAGAGCAGTTTGATGTACGAGACCCACGGGACCCATCTGCTCAACGTGGATAAAGTATTTATGTAGTTTATATACAGAGTGATTTTTTAAGAATTCTTGTACTCTTTTTATACTTGAAATATTTATTTTATTTATTTCTTTATAAATTCAGACAAATGATCAATTCACAGTATATTTGTATAAGTAACAATAATATAATATAATTTATAATAATACGATAAAACATATTAAAAGATAAATAGACTGATAAATTGAATAATAATAATAATAATAATAATACAAAAAATGTTTATTAAAATAATTTATTATTTCTAGAAGATATTAAAATATTTATTCGGTCGTTCGATTTCAATTTTTTAGAGGAATTATAATATAAAATTTAAAATAAATGATTGTTGCAATTTTACAGATTATTAATTTTGAGATTTAATTGACTTAATAAAAATGAATCATCAATTCGTTATTCAGTAATTTAGAAAGGAAGGTGTTATGTATATTACATTTCTAAATAGTTTTAAAGACTTTAAGTTAAACAATTTTAAATTTTAAAAATAATCTTGTCTAACTACTTGTTACATTAAGCGTATGGTATTAAAGGCAAATATAAATTGTAAACTAATTACCGTATATTTTTCGTACGCAATATTTTATTTGAATAATTCCGAAATTACTTGCTCAAATGTTAATATAATCCATGAAAAATTTACCATATAATTATTTACGGGAAAAAAATGGTGTTCCCATTTGAAAAACAAAAGTCAATATTGCCTCGAGGTACTACTTAGGAAGTGTAAAAAATCTGTGTATAGGATAATATAATATTATAGAAAATTTACGGAATTTTTTAAAAAAAAAAAAACCTGCATAATTTAAGTTTAAAAAAGAGGTGACTATGCTTAAAAATGAAAGTTGTATATTATTATCTACGGTACTTGTGCAGGGAGAGGGAAGAGGGAGAGCACTGTACAGCGAGAGAACGTAAAACAGAATAGTGAATACTCAAGAGGAAAACCTGCACGACGATGGCATGCGAAACGAAACAACGCGGTAGTAATATTTATGACGACGGTGACAGTGGTACGCTCGATTCCCCGACGTAAATTTTACGTGGTGCGTGTAGGAGGGAAAAATTATTATGTTATATACCATGATTCGGGCGTGGAGCGGTGGACAGCAGGTACGTATGAAATGACTGATGCGCGACGTATGGATTTATCTAGGACTATGTGCACGACATTTGAACGCAGAGCCGGTGAGACGTTCGCGGGAAATCCGAGATCCTGGAACGGTCGTTGACGTGCGTGGGAGGGAGAATTGGAATTTTGATGTCGAACAGTCCAAATGACCCGTGAAAAGAAAATAAGAAAGTTTTCCCAGAGAAAAAAACTAATAATATTATACATAATGCTGTATTATACGGACGGGAAAACTTTTTACCCGGCTCAGAGCGTGAATGTCGAATGTTATATAAATTATACATAGGCATATAGTATCCAAACGTGATCGTATAATAAGTGACACGTTGCATAATATTTTATTAAATATTCGAAATAGAGAGGTAGAACGTGTGTATGCCAATGAATAAAAAAAGGAAATGTTTAAAACTTTATTTTGCCATGTGTAAACCGCGCGAAACGGTATTTCGTTTTATGTTGTTGGTACATAGCCGAGTAAGAAATTTTTAAAAATACTGTGAACGAAATTTCGTGGTTCAATCATATGCTTCTTCATTCGTAATTTTTGATTTTAATGATATATTTATATATATATACAGGGTGTTTCATGATGAACTGACAAATGCAATAACTTTTGTTCTATTGAACATTTTCAACTTTTTTTTTTTTAATTGTCAATTTTAGTCTGCGCAACATTCAAAATATTTTTCAATTTTTTTTCTAACATGTATGCAAAATTAAAAAATTAAAATTCGTCCTATTAAATATTTAAGAAAATCAAGATACTAATTTTGTAAAGCCGAATTTTAGAAAAGTGTTGACGTCAAAAACTTTTACTAAGGTTAAGTCAATAATTTTTAAACAATTTTTAACGTTTGTTTAAATTCTAATTTATTTCTTGTTTATCAGTGTTATAGCGATTATCGTTATCATGAATAATCAAAAGTTATGATACTAACGTAGTATAATAATATGAAATATATAGAATATATATTATATATATTTTTATATTATATATATTTATAGAATAAATTATTTCTTGGAAAAAAATAATTCAAAATCGATAATCGCTATAACACAATTGCGAAGATATAGATTTTTTAGCATAATAAATGTATTACACGAATAAAATTCGTAGAAAAATATAGAAAAACTCTCATTAACTTTATAATTATAATTCCGGATTTTTTTTTTTTTTTTTGTGAAAATTGATTTTTAAATAATTTCTGGTACTTTGATCCTTTATTCTGGCTTCAAAACTCTTATATAGTACACAGTAAACTATTATGTCATTCCAACATAATACTTATGATTATACTAAAAATATTTCCAATAAGTTATTTTTACATCAAGTGACACAATTAGAGTAAACAATTCATATATGTATATGTGTTACGGTAAAATTACGGATAACAGTTTAAAATTTAAGATACATAAAATGGTTTGGTCGAACCTGGAATAATTTTTGTAATTTGGACTTTTGCAAACGATATTTGGTAAACCATTGGATAAACAATCATTGTTGGGAAAAGTCCAAAATTTTTCACCGATGTGATATTTTTTTTCCTTTGCTTTATACTCATATATAAAAATAAGAATTACTGTTGTTTAAGTATATTAGAATTTCTACATATTACAATATATGCTTCACAAATAATTTCGTATAAGTCATTATAACTAACATACATAGTAACACATTTCTTCAGAGGTACCATTAAATTAAGCAACCAGATTTCCTTCTCCGCCAATATTAACAATATCAAACTGTTTAAGTCGCCGATATAGACAGATTTTGATTCATTGACTTCATTCAATAATATAATAATTGTTCACTAATTATGTAAAAATAATTTTATTTTTCATTTATTGCTGTGACAACACATTTTAAAAGTTCGTTAAACCTTTTTTTAAAAACATATTGAACGTAATATACTATTCATGAAATGATTTTTAATAGGCCTGGATCTGATCTATTATCTGTACTCGTATTATAATCTTTCCGCATTATAAATAAAATTGTACGTACAACACATAATTTAGTAGTAACAACTTTTATCACATTTTTCACTAATTTTTGATTGTATGAGTAGGTTACACGTGCCAAGGTATTATGATCATCACATCATCACATGACTTATATTTCAGTCGAAATAAAAATTCTCAGAGTCGATCACAGTATGCAATAATCAGATTAACAATCAGTAATCAATAAACAGATCCGCAATAATAATATACGAGTAAAATACAACATACAATAATAATTATTAATTATTAATAATAATATAAATGTGTGACCTATCTAATATGCTGTAGGTATACTATAACAGTTAATACAGTACCCAATATACTTATATAATTATTTCTATTATTTTGATATAAGTACGAGTATAAAGTAAATGGAAAAAAATATCACACAAATGGTGAAGATTTTCGGACTTTCACAGACACAGAAATATTTATTACAGTTGTTTATCTTATGATTTACTAAATCTCGTTTGCAAAAGTTCAAATAACAAAAATCATTCAATGTTTGATCTAACTGTTATCTAACTGTGTATCCTAGGTTTAACCGGTGTTCGTACTTCTACCGTAACATATTTATATAAAATGTATGTGTATATGTGATATCGAAAACATAATATTTCATTCGCAACATTCGTGTAACAACGTAGTATAAAATATAAAAAAAACTACAGTGTATTCGTGATGCGATCGAGAAAGAAAACAATGTTTTTTCAATATATTACGAGTATTCTAATGCTTTAGTACAAAATGCAATCATAACAACTGAAAAGTGAAATATTTTATATATAAAAATCACAAGTCAATTATATTTGGAGTTGCCGACGTGAAACAGAAACTTTTTTCATAGTTGTTAAAAAAAAACTTCGTACCGACCGCGGCGACACGTGTATTGAGACCATTAAAAGTTTTGCATCGCGTGGCTTGACGGGTCTGTACATACATACATACATACATACATACTAGACGAATTCACTAATACATAAATACATAAAATTTCTACAGTGGTATTGATAACATATTAACGCGGAAAATACACGGCGTTCCATATAACACATAAAATATATTTATAAGACTATATAATGTGTACTCATATATAAGAAATAGTATATTATTTTTGGTCACAAATGTCAACGTGTTACTTTTTAACTATTTAAATAAAATTTATTTTTTTAACTTTACAAGTATACTCTTAATATTCTAATTACGTCGTAAATGTTCGTATGCAATGTCATACATATGATAGATTTAAGCTTACGAAATTCGTGAGATAACATAACATAACATAAAGCTTATAAGTACGTGAAGCTTTCTACTTAAACTCACCGCCATACTATTAAATTTGAATCAGCCATAACCAGAGCCTGGATTTATATGTCTTTCCATATTTTTTTCTTTTCATATTCTTAAATTAATAATCTTGACGAATAATACTCATTGGAAATTGCAACTAAATATTTTTTCACATACGAGAACTTGACTTGTATTTGACTGTGAATGCGTAATTTTACCAATAAAATACTTATAGGCTTTATATGAAATTAATTAATTGCAGATGACAATTAAATGTCGACTGCGTGATAAAACGATATTTTTTAAAAGAGTTTATACGAAGTTTTTTCATAGTAAATAAATTATTTTAAGAGCGTATTTTAATGTATTTATATAAAAATTATTAGCATATCTGTTTAAATATCTAACTTATTAACCATATTTCAATCAATTTAAAAGCATTTCATGTTGAAATTTAATATGCACAAATATCTGATATCACAAATATTATAATATTATAAATAGTCAAGTAGTGTGCATTGAAAAATGTTTCCATTTTATCATGCAAGAATTATTTCAGTGCAAGAACTATAGACTATTTATTTTTTTCAATTTTGTTAATTAATAATTTTTAATAAATGTAAAAAATGAATATAATGAACATATATTAGGTATTTAAAGTTTTATGTAAATTTTACTCTATATGACTTTTAACATTGTTTTAAAATACTACCATTAGACATCGGCCATGGATTTTTTTTTTAATATTTAATTTTAGAAATTATTGTTGAAAAAACCCTTATATTTTTTCAAAATATATATTATTGTTATAGATGTTTGTTTTAATTTAATTTATTTATAAAAATAACAATATTATATATTAATATACATAATAAGACGCTGATAATAATTTGTAATAAGAATTTGGAGCAAAACCGTATGTAACGTCGGTCACCATTTTTAATGTAAGCACAACAAATTATAATTGGTTTTAAGAGCAATATCATTCGAATTCCAGTATAGTAGCATGTTTATACTGTGTAGACTATTTTTTTTTTCAAAAAAGAGTACATTTTTTATTATGTTTTATTCGAAAGATATTACACACTTACCATTACTCAACATCTCGTCGTCGGTAAGTTGATTAGGTTTAGTATACAGCACACCGAACTTGAAATTTACTGATCCTTCTTGCTCTTCTAGGAGCAATAAATCCTGCAGATATTTTTCAAGATTATTGATTTTTAAACATTCCATAAATTATAATACATTATAATTACCTTTTGGATTTCTGGTGAAAATATTTCTTTTGGACCTTTTTCTAATTTTTCCATTGCCGGAAAATTACTGCAATCATACAACAATGTCAAAAATTAATTATAGTATGGGACACACACACATCAAGTTACTTAATATTTAGGGAAAAGTTATACAGATTCTTATTTTGATGATAGACTATTAATAAGGTAAAAAAACTCATCATTTATATTTACTTTTTTGGAGATTATGTAATTAGTATTCCAAAAATATCTTATGGTTTTAGTATAAATATTTTGTTTTTAGGAAAACAGTTTAATTATTAATATTTTGGACGCGTAAAAATAGGTAAAGTGATATTACAATAAATAGAGATTCTATTAAATTTCTGTTATAACCTATTTTTTCATATTTATTATAATGACATAGTTCTTTTAGTATACCATTTATTATAATGCTGCTTGAATATTTTTCAGTAAAGTTTTGAACAGTAACGTATAAACTTTTTAAGAAAACAAATAAAATGATTTCACGTTTTGAAAACACAATATTAATCGGGGGACTTTCATGTGGGCAAATGACCCAAAATAATAAATCGTTTGAGCGAAATTTTTACTTATAATATGGGTAAAATTTACACGGACCCCTAATTTATCTAATACATCGTTTGGGTGAGTTATAAATATATATATATATTTATAAAAATTTATTTAGACTAATACGTGTTCGATCCCATTTTTAGAGACTTAGGAATTTCAGTTAACTCTAACTGGTATGATTAAAAATGTATTATATTAGGCTGCCTGAACTTGGCCCACCCAAACATAAATTGATTGTAAAAAAAAAAAACTGGATAATTTGCTAATTCTGAAAATTAATTTTTTATCATTTGCTTATAATTTGCTAACTGTTGGTATAGATTTTGTAAAGTAATTGTTAAGTGGGTGGGCCAAATTCAGTGTCGTTAGGTATAGTCTTGTTTTTCTTTAGTATTTTTACGTAATATATTGATTTTTTGTTTGTTGATAGAATTAATTTTAAAATAAATGTCATACTTTAGTATCTAATAAGATTAGATAAGGCCAAACCATATAAACCCATATATAATAAAATTGAATAAAACAACGGTTTTGTCTCTGTCTTAGTACAATCTAACAAATTATTGTTCATTATAAATATTTACCGACCAGCCGAAACGATATAATATTAATAATAACGTAATAGTATAATAATAATAATAGTATAACAAATGATTGTATACGTAGTTATGTTACTTCCCTAATTATTCAATAATTATATAAATTCACCTAAACAATTGGTTAATTTATTGCTCAAATGATATATGCTTTACTCAGGTAAATATTGGGTTATTCGCCCAAATGAAAGACGCTCTATTATTCCTGTTCAATTTTATCGTTTCTCATTTCAAAAAGTCTTTAATTTAATTTCTTATGCTAATATAAAATGATTATCTATCTTATGCTATCAAATTCGTATTGAATAACTTTATGAGGACTTATTTAGATTTTCACGTTATTAAAATTTACATATTTTGTTGAAAAGTATTAAATCAATAGATTTAGTAAAGCATATTTCGATACAATGCAACATTATTTTATAAAATGTACATTTATAATATTATTTCTAATTTACATCTTTTTTTTTTTAGAATACAGTTATTTTTTGCCCATAAATTTATTTGTATGAAATATATCAACAGGATTTATTTATTCTAGTTTTTATCAATTCAAAACGTTGTCATTTTTATAAAACTCAATTGACATTATACGGTACTGTAATTTTTCATAGTTTTTTTTTTTTATTAATTGAACAAATACATTTCAATTACAATCAAAATTGATTAACGTATAGACATTTAATCAAAAATAAAATTTACAAAACAATGTTTTTTCATTATTATAATATTTCCGTTCCTGCAGCGTAAATATTGATATACGAACTCATTGTTGATCAATTGATACTCATAAATTTATAACAACTATTTTCCGCTAACTATTGCAGTTATTAATTTTTCATTGAATGGATTATGCATACGTCTTGAAAATATAAATGGTAACAAAAGAAAAAAATCTTTAAAACTTTATTACTTCAGATATGGAATGACAATATTATCATTGCGTTTAAATAATAACACTTTAAGAAATCAATAGCTTAAATTAGTACAAAGATATGGAATTCGAATTTTTACAGAACTCAATTAGTTCTCAGTTTTCAAGTACTTTTATAACAGAACACTGTGAAATTAAAATTGTTATTTAAATAAATGAATGCATTTAAAATATTTGAAAGTATACCTCTAATATCATAATATAATATTTTCTTTTCGTATTATATTCGTATTCAAACGCAACATCACCGTTTTATTTTTTAGAGTCGAAAAATTATTGTACTCTTTTTATTTAAGACAAGAATCTGGTTTTAATGAAATAATAATAATACATTTGTATTTTTATTTTTTTGTACGACGAGTTCTTGATATAATTAAACAATAATTAAGTTTGCTGTTTTATTTTAGTCCGCGCCAATTATATATTTTATGTACAATACGACGTTCAAGAAGTTCTGTTTATAATTAATTACAATATTATGGAAACGCTGACAGAAGCAAATTCGTTTTTTCTTTTTTCTTTTTTTTTTATTAATTAGTTATATTCGATACTTCAAACTCGTTTGTTGGTACACAACCGTATTTGAAACCTTCGTCCTATGATTTTTTTTGGCTAAATCGAATAATTCAATTTCGTTTTTTGTGCTGGAATCAAATGCGTTTCGATCGTGGAATATCGACAAATTTAAAAGTACCTAACCTAACCAGTGTACCATCGTCAAATTATATACGATTATACTTTATATTTAATATATGATGTGTAATTGTGTACGGTATACGTTCAATGTTCTCGTCGATAATAATGCATCGCTTATAAGCGATATATATATACTCGTGCCTCGTCCCGCCAAAGAGCTGTTGATAACTACGTCGAGCCACCATCAACACCACCGTGTTCGTAAATAGCGGGAAATTACTTGTGGTATAATTAGCGTTATCCGCATTCACCATGTATATGCAGAATCCTATAAAGGGTTGATTTGTGCTCTCTGTTGTACGTTTGACAATAACATTTATCGCTCGCGAAGCCGAGGCTGATCAGGGATCAATGAGCGTTATACACGATTGACTTGTATATGTTATTATAATATGAGAACGGAGAATGAGGTTCCTCGTATACATTATTATTATTATTATTATTATTATTATTATAGTCGCGTAATATTCATACTCATACTCCTACTCGATCGATGGGAAAGAATTTTTCCAAATTTTGCGACAGCACAAAATGCTTTCAGTTTCTGGAACATGCATAAACAAAAAGCGGGATTCACGCGTGATATTAAAAATATAATAATATCAAAACCACCCCCATTGCAACCGAGCGCGAAATTCTCCCGAAAATTGGTATGCATGACACAGTTTTATTCGTAGCGCCTTAATATATTTTAGTAATATTTCCAAGTAAAATGCAACTTGTTTATTGTTGTATATCAATTTTAAAACATTTTAGATTTTTTTTATAACTTCCAAGTCAGTATCGGTTTCCGAACCGGAGAAATAAAAGTAAAAAGTCGTTATTATTTGAAAAAAGTGTACTTGATTTTTTATTGAAAAAAAAAATAAATAAATACGTTAAGCCATACACGATTAGTAAGAATGCCCTCTTGCGTCTCCCATCCGATTTGAGCACTGATCAGTATTTATAATAATTTCAATTATCATTGTTAATTTTATGTTTTACTCGTGATAATTTTTAATAGTTTTCAGCAAAAGATACTTTTTCCTTTTGTAACGTTACTGGTTTGACATTGGCTGTTAGCATTAAATAAAAATTTGACGTGGTCCGCGTTACTACAATAATTGTATATTAATAGACGCCACGTAGCGGTACGTAAAAATAGTATAATACTAATTATGTAGTAGTAAGGACAACATAATCGTCCTGAGACGATAACTGTAACCATCGGAGCAAACGCCCAAATTATAAATAAACACTTGAAATATACGCCTTTTTACTTCTAAATACAACACACACGTACTACAGTAGTATGACAATATGCAGAAATATTAGTCAGAACAGGTAAACTTCACCAAATAATTTTCGTATTCCTGTTACGTTACGACGTGTATGGTAAACTTTTAACGACTAGGGAGGTCTCGTTAGATATTTTTGAACACCGTAATAGGACTAAAATTATAATTCAAGTGCAACACATAATACCGTACAACAAAGATCCATCAAATGGTTTATTATAGTTGTCCATTGATTTTAATTTCTTAACATATCAATCTTAAGGCCGGCGCAGTTAGAAGTCGTGGTTCGACGTGACACTCACTCGACGATGGACGAACAAGTTAAAGGCGGTCATGGTTGCGACCACAGAGCGTCGATTACCGTTTGTTTGCGTTTGCGAGCTGTCGCGAACACGAACGCGGGATGGTCATGTGTCGAATCTGATAGCGCGTGTCGTTCTTACGCCGTGTCCTAGGTGAATCCGACTAATGCGATAATCGTTATACGACGCGACCGATGCGATTCTAAAAATAAACAAAATAACCCAAACAAACGGAAGTGGCCTACGTGACACGACAAATACGACCGATGCGTTCGATTTTTCGTATGCGTTTAGTCGTACGAATTGAAAAACAAAATAGTTTGTTTTTGGTCGTTGCGTCGTGCGAATCATAGATTCATAGGTATCGTAAATTCGTAATCATGGAATTATTAATTGCGGAAGTTCAAAAAAGAAAAGTTTTATGGAATAAATGGGACAAGAAATATAAAGACAGGATAATTTCTGACAAGGAATGGGACGAAGTAGCCAAAATAACAAAAATGAATAAACATTTATTTAATAGACATTTTTTTAATTTATTACATACCTTTTATATAATAAATACTTAAGTGCTGTATTTTCAGTTAGAACCATTTTATTTAATACAGTTAATGACAGAGACATATTTAACCTCGTATTTAACCAACACTGTAATCTGTATATAGATATAGGTATAATGTATATAATACAACTTTAGAATATTAGAACTTTTTAAGAATGTTAGGACACGACCGTTTACTGCGCTGCTGCATATTCCACTATAGTGTAGAGTGCGATCCGCCGCAATATTATCGTATTCGTCGTGTTTACATTGGACACCATCGCGACAATCGGATCGACGGACGACAACGCGAATCGCATCGGTCGCGTCGTATAACGATTATCGCATTAGTCGGATTCACCTAGGACACGGCGTTAGCCTCGTCTTGACGCATGCCGCATCGTTGACATGTTTCCGATAAGTCCTCCGTGTGCTCCAGGGCCCGTCTTGTACGTGCAACGTGTCGTTGTTTCCGTCGGTTCAATTACTTAACTTCCGGTGGAATCCTTTTCGCCGTCACCGCGGACATACAACACCAATCAAAAACTGGTCTCGTGTTTCTTCGCGTCGTCTCCCGACAGCCCGTCGTCGCCACCGCATCGGTTGTCTCACCGTCCGATCAATCAACTTGTCACCCGTGCGCCGCGCGGCCGCGGCGTGTCCTTCGCATTCGTTTATCGCATGATCCGTCTTTGTAAATCCCACACGCGCTCCCGGGGACGGACATTTTGATACTCGAGCCGCTCGCCGTCGGGGCGAAACAATCCATTAATCCCGCAAACCCGTCGAAAACATATACGTGCTGTGTACACATGTCATATTATCCACGGCGGACTCGCGTCGCACGACACACACACACTTCATACGACCACCGTGTGATGGGTTTTCTATGCGACGTGTGATTTGTGTTACGCTCATTTCGCTTGTCAACGCAATATCGTTTCGCGCGATAATTATTAACAATAGAAAACGATGAACAATACCAAATTTTTACCGAAACGATTTATTTCATTTTTAAATTCTTAAAATGTCCACGTACGTTTACGATTAAATTCTGGACAGGCGGTACAAATGATCACTACGACGATTAGTGTGTGTAGTACTTAGTGCATAGTACGCACACATAAGTAGGATATGATCAGATAGTATATATAAATTATAGACGACACAATGTTATTAAGTAAATATATTTTTTAGTGATTTGCAATGATGCGATTGTATCGAGATGATGAAATTGATCGAAATAACAGAAGCGTGAATATTATATTATAATAATACGTTTAACTATTTATCACTTCCGGTTTCGAACTTGAATGAAGTTCGCTGAACCAATAAGGATCGAGATTTCGAGAACGTCCTAAACAGCCAACCGCTTGTTGTATATTAATTTCCGGTATAAGATTTATTTTAACGACGAGTCTTCTCTGGAAGGATAAAAATTGAAGTTTAAAATTATTACGATGAAGTCCGAATATTATTATTCCTCTTGTTTTGGGTCAGGGTCAAATTTTTGACACAAAATCAAAGATCGATTTCATGAAAGCTTATAGTTATTAAACTATATCATAGAAAGTAGCGAAGAGGAGGAATCAAAATTGCATTACAAGGGGTAATCAAGTAATCGTCTTTCATTGGGTGATGTAAAAAATAATTTATAAATCGACTGTTACATTAGAAATCTATGATAATGAGTCGTTAAAAAAAATAAGTGTGTAGGGAGTAAAATTATATACTAAGCTCTAATCAAAATATAATATAAATAATTATAAGTGCAATTACATACAATTAGACTAAAAACCATAAATTTTGAAATATTACATTTAATTATTAAATGTACTGATTAACAGTTACAAAAAAAAAGGTTAAAATAAAACGATTTATTTTACAATACATAATATTGAATTATTATTTTTAAAATGTGTAACTTTATTTATTAAATCTATTGTAAACACTAATTACAGCACTAGAAGTGGCAGATAAGAAATGAAAAGGTTTATATAAGAATTAAGAACTCATGAATTGTAATTATTTTAATTTATTTCGGAAATGACTTGATGTGATATCATGTAAGATGGGAACTAAGTCCGTTTTGAGTTCAGACAGATCAAATGCTCCCGTGAAATTCCTCCCAAATCTAATACTTATTGAACCAAAATAAATACATTCAAAGACAAAAGGTAGATAGAGAAAGAAGTTGTAAATTATAACCCTTGTATTTAAAATATGAATTCAAAATCTGTATAATATATAATATAAAATGCAATGTGCGTGACATTTTTAATGTTGAGTAATATTTAAATTTATTTTATTTTTTATTCACATTTATTTCTAGTGAATTTCAACCCCGGTTAAATGTATGAATAAATTATACATCACCGTAAAGTTCCAATATAATATAATCCATAGTATAATTATTTATTTTAGGTAAAACACGGCTCACAATTGTTGAAATTGGTAATGCTTATGAGGAAGCAGCCAACAGACGTCGTTGTAATCGTTTTCGTTCAACTTGGAAAAAAACAGGTGCTAACGAAGTAGAACCAACAGCTAATAATTGTATTCTATTATTATCCTAGTAACGCTCGCGAAGATGTTACAAATTTCAAAACGATAGTATGGTGTGTGCTTATGTTCTAAAATCAATGAGGCATAATATTATTAATATTCGTGTCGGCAAGCAACAATCACCATGTACGTGTACCATACAACAACAAATTAGGCATCCTGTTAGCATTATACTCTATCATCGAGGAGGACAATGCGCATTTTGCGGTCGTAAACGCAATTGTACACACGGGTCGGACATAACAACATGAGCGTTGAGATTAGATTCGACAGGGATTCGCGAACGGGTGGTTTCCTCCGACCGTTTAAACCGTAACGCGGTCCGAATGCGTGCAGTGTTATGCGTTCGCGCGGACTAAACTGGACATCGATATCACACTGGTATGACAAATATTATTGTGTTAAAATCGTAGTACTTTTCGAAAGTTACTTTATAGAAACCTTACGATCGTTTGATTTAATTGTAAAAAATAACGTGATAAATCTTCAAAGTTACAGCCTACTGATCACCAGTGGCATATTTTTTATTCTGAAAGTTTTTACAAAAAACTAATTAGGTTAATATGGTAAACGTTAACTACATAAATTGTAATAAAAATAATTATTAGAATCACTTGAAAAATATTTTCATTTACAAAGTTAGGGGTACACATTGAAAAAAAACGAGAGTACGTCATCTTATTTCCATAAAGTATAGGTATGAATACATGTATTTATAACTCGTAAATATAAATACATATATATATATATATATATATATATATATATAACTAATATTAAAATTAATAGAATTAGGAATGGAATAAAAATAAATCAAAATCATTCAACTTAAAAAGTGTAGAGATTCCGTTAACATTTTGAAAATATTCACGATTATTTTATCGCTTATTTATTCATACATATTTCATCAGCTTATAAGTGTATGCGAGGTCTTTGTTGGCATTAGAATTGATCACTGAACCACATGAGCTTCAACCCCACACTCCACAATCAGCCGATTCATAATTTAAACTTTATATATATATATATACATATATTGATAAGTTTTGAACTTAAGTTTTCCAATTTTCAACAAATTTAAACAGCATAAATATAAGATAACTACAAATTGTTATTCATCATAGTGTGTAGTAGTTATAACGGTGATTATAACAAAAAACGAAAAACGGTTTTCGTCAATAAAATTATATCACTTAAAAAATCTGTTTGACATATTTAACACCAAAAACGAAAATAGTGAGTATCCGATGTTTTTGGGGAACGAAGAAAGAAGTATTGTAACCCAAAAACTAGGTTCATTAAGTGACGAACGAATTTTGGAAGGCTATAGTATGGAAATATTATATGAGATGACGAACATATAGATGATAAAAATAATAGTACCTATCGAGTTGTAATAATGTACGAATTACATTATGGTTATGATTAAAAATTAAATCTCGAGTCTTCTACAGAAATGGAGCAAATGCATAATTATTAAAATAAAAATAGAAATAATAACTACGTCAACTTACCTAAATACAAGTCGAACTGTAAAAATTAGTAATAATCCGTGCCAAAGTTCTGTGTTATTAATTTTTTTTTTCTGGTTTAGTTTTAATTGTAGAGTTGTAAATACAAATTTAAAATGAGCATCAAGAATAATAAATATCAATTTACGTAAATATATAGTAGTAAATTTGCATTTAAATTTAAATGAAAAGTGCCCTTGCAGCGTATGCTTATAAAGTATCATAGGGTTTACGAATATCAATTTATTTATTCATTTTTGAGTCGTTATTTTTAAACTAGAAGTTTTCCACCGTTCACAAACGGTTAGGTTCGTATTTCAAACATATGAGTTCGAAAAAAAATATATACCTTCTTCAATGTGGCTATAAAGTTTATAAATACGATACGACAAATGATTAAAATTCGAAATACACTTCTTCAGTAGAACACAAATGTAAGATAATGTTTAATTAAGGTTGCAAAACTCATAGCGCGAATGAAATCGATGGTTAATCAAAGGGATGAAAATCGATAGAAGTCCATTAAGTATTAAGTGTCAAATATACAACCATTGACAATGATAACAATCTATGCGAGTATTTTACGAGGTTTACAAGGCTACAAAAACTATCACATTTGACAAATAAGTAAATTAATGACAATTTATTACACTTACATGGTATAAATTATGCTCGGGGTGACTAAAAAGTTCTGTGAACATTCCATTATATACGAGCTAGATATGCGAAGATATCTTAGTACGCATTTAAACTTCCAGATACTCATTGTACACACACTTGAAATTCGCTCATCCACTATCTACACATCACACATACGAGTATCGGAATACATATTTATATGTTAGACGGTGCAGGGAAAGACATAAACCACCAGGTTAATCATGGACCTCATATATCTCAACTGAAAAAAAGATGTAAGCATAAATACTTGCGTTGGATTAAAAATATTGAAATTTATGCAAAATGATGAAGAAATAAAGAAATTAAGAATAATAAAACATAATTGTAAATCTAATTAATGCCAGTTGATAAATATATATATAAGAAATAAAAATGTTTTTTCGTTTTGTAAATACATTTTGTGATTCTAACACCACTCGTGCGAGTACATCTTTTTTTTTCAAGAATCGGTCATAGATGTGTACAATTGTTAAGATAATATTGACTTTTAAAAACCACACATACAGAGTCATATATGTCTGCGGGCTTTTATCGAATTAAAATGTTTCTCGTTAAAGCGTCCTTTTTTTAAATTGTTTACTTTGGTTTTATGAATTATAAAATATCCAATAATCGTTTATCAGTTTATTTGATATTTGTATGTCCTATGTTGCTAGGACATACATCGGATTTTTTTAAAAAAAAATAAACATCATTCACGCATCAATAGTTACTACTGATTTTATTACTAATGTAATTACGTGCTACCAACTATAATTTATTAATATGCAATTAATCATTCTATTTTTTTCTACTGAAAGTTTGAATGTGTCAATGTAGTTAGCGTAGAAATTTAAAAAATATTTTTTATTTACTTACACAGAACTGATTTGTCGGGTAGACTGCACGGTTTAAAATGTTGATAAAAACTATCAACTAATTCAAAATGCTATTAATAACTTCATTAATATCAAGAATTTTTTTTTTTAATATTCTAGTATAATTATTAATGTTATACTTTTGATGAAGTTCTATAACGATGATGGTATTAGCTATTTAATTGTCTAGGTTAATTTAAATTATTAATTTGACTGTACATTTTGAAAGTATTAAGAGAAATATAATAGTTCTAATTAATTTTTATATATCTATATTATCAATAAAGTTAAATAATAATCATATCTAAACTTTTTTTTTTTTGATATTTTGTTGATAAATTTTCTACAATATAAGAAACCATATAATATTTACATACATTAAGTATAACAGTAAACTTAGATTCTTAGAATTCAGACTAATGTGCGTTTATTTCTATTTAATTTATATCAACCATTAAGTTTTTTTCACATCGTGTTATTTATATCATTGTTAGTGTTTACATTGTATAATATTAATTTTCAGTATTCGTTAAACTTGTAGTATATGTCTACTCGAATATATATAAAATATTGCCCACTATTTGTGTCTCTGATTAATGCACTTTGACTACTAGAGTTTCTATAAATTATTAGTGTTTTTGTTCCATTCATTTCGAAAAACTAATGCAATTTCAATGTGATAGTTTCCGATGTATAGAGTAGACTATTCGTGAGAAAAGTACACAGCTGTTCCTTTTCATTCAATGCTGACCAGAACAGGTTATTTCAAATTACCTAAACGGTATCGAAGAAAAGAAAAAAATACAATTTATAGTGTACTACAGGTCTGGGTGAAAACTAGAAAACAATTTTTTTTCGTAAAATATGAAATAATGGATGATTTAGTTGGGTTGTCGAAGTTAAAGAACTGGCTACGTCTTAACCGTATACACATACATCAATTAGGTTTTTTATTTAACTTTCTATTTTAAAATTAAAATTTTATTAACTTGTATACTTCACTATATTTCAATATTAATAGCCTTATTATAATTTATACAATTAATAAGTTATAGATTAATTGTATACATATTTTATTACACATAATGACCTTGGATTGAAATATATTCTTAACATTATTAATATATTATTTTTTTAAATAACTTTGTCTTAAATAAGATGAATGATAAAATATTTTTATTTAACATTTTTTTAGGATTATCATTTTCAAACGATAATCAATTTCAAGTTAAACTAATTATCACTTAAGTATCGAAAAATTAATTTCACAGGAAATACAATAACTCGAAAACAAGTTTATAAAATTTACATATAATCAGTTTTAACTTAATGAAAGAAGGCGAAAGAAAAGTTTTATTTTAATGAAAGTATATATAGCATAATATATTTAAAAACAAAATATAATTATAGAAAACCATTTTAATTTCAAAAAATCATTAATAATGTGAAATGACATAAATAATGAGCACATTTAGAAGCAAGAACACTGTTATGTTTTAGAGCATAAAGGTTAATGTCTAGCATTGTATATAAGATAAAGTAAGAAGTTTTTTTTATCTTTTCAACCTATTCATACATTTAATGAACCATGACGCATAAAATATGTACTCTTGTGTACGGTCTCACACAGTATAGTGGTTAATTGTTGGTGGCCTCGTTGTTTAGATATATTACAACATTATTATGGACTAATAATATAACGTGACTATCTTGACTATAATTATTTTGAAAAATGTAAATAACATAGCGATTTAACAAGTATCAAGTAAAATGCTCAACAAAATCCATTGAAGATGTACAGTTTTGAATTAAGAGTGAATACGAATTTAGTAATAAGAATTAATACGATGGATATTTATAAAAATTATATATATGTATTTAGTTAGAAAACGTATTTTTTTAGTTGATCTTTGAATTTAATCATAAAAAAAAAAAAAAAAATATGAGTACCCTATTCTCATTTCTACCACTTAGGCTCAATTTTTTCGTGTTCCATCATCAGTTTTCTATGGAAAGTGAATTTTAAATATCATCCAGACAAATGAAAAGTAATTTTGTAACCAAATAAAAATATTATTGCAATCTTGAAGACAATTTTAAATTTATCCAATTTAATTTTCAATATTTTGTAATACGCAATATAATATATTTATAATTTATATAACATTTTAAAGTGTACAGTGAAACAAACTGAATAAACTAGTGTGGGGACTAATGAGTCTTAACTGTATAAAGTTGTATAATAATACATGATTAATTAGATTTCAAAACTATTTAAAACCTATCCTTATGATAATTAAGTACATGCAATTATAAAAGGATAAAGTATTGATAATTAAAACTATACAATTTAAGTCAATAATCAGCAGCTTGTTGTAGTAGCCACTCTGTTAATATTAGTTTCAATATTTTTAAGAATAATATTTTATAAGCTAGAACAGAATAACACGGTAGTGACAGATCAAGCCAACCGTAGCAGTATATGTAACGACTGTAATTCCAAATAATTAACACATCCTCGTTTAAAACGCGGGTCGAGTGTATTGGAAGCGTTAGCAAATTGAAAACTGTTAATCCTATTATTGGAACGATTCTATACATAAATAAATAAAAGGGAAATTAATTTCGTCACATCAACGATACTGTTTTCCCTGTATATATTTGTCGAGGGATTTTATATCGAGCAAACCTTCCCACGGATATACAGACGTTGGCAGCTTTTAGGTAATATATGAATCTGTGTACTTATTCAAATCGGATTACTAGCTGTTGGTTGGTACTGCTTTTAGCTGTTTTTCAGCCATCTAGAAACCACATCATTCACGTGTACGATCACAAGAACTGCTGCCGTAACGGGTATAACAATAAATATGTATGACGTGGACAGAAATTTATTTACCAGTTTTTTGTTTAATTATTTAAAAAGTAACGCGCCCATTGTGGAATTTTTTAATGTTATTAAAATTCAAATCCATTCGAATGGAAATCGTTTTTAATTACGAAAACAGGACGTTTCCTTTTTGCGCGATGACCCTAATATCTACGAGTGGTTTCCGCGAGCTTATAAATTTACTTAAAACGCATTAATTCGTCGTGCGGTCGAGAGTATATACGCGCATACTTGCATCTATACGGTTAAAGGCTTCTTTGTATTTGAAACGTATGTACACGAATTCCTACCCCCGATTCATATAACGGTACAATGTGACCAGATTACGCACATAAGGCGAGCCCTGCGTTGACGTCGTTTTAGCCTTTGGCGATACACCTCCCTTACACGCACATTTATATATTTATGTGTATCAGATCCGCCTGGATAACTTTTGTTCCCGATACCGCGTACGTTCTGTTTCATCCGATCTAAGCGTTGATAATGTTACACGTTATTTTACTGTACAAGGCATTTCTTAACCTTTGTGCCATGCGGCGACCCACAATATCAAATGTTATTTTTATTCGAGGTCCAGTATGAATTTAATAAAGGGACAAATTAATTTGGGTATCTCCAGGTGACCACGTTTATGGTATATGGTAAATTTCGATTTTTTTTTTAGAATTAGGAAAATATAGTGACGGTACATTATATACGGACAGTCGATAGGTTGTAAACATTTGAATGTCTCTGAAAAATACAAACTTTCAACGTGTAAAAGACAATATTTACGATTTCAAATTAAAATATTATCATAATGCCCCAACAATAATGGCAAACGAAAACAGTTTTATGTTTATGAATAATATAAATACTAAATACCATGAATTTGTGTTTATGAATATTTCCAAGAATAATAAACTAAATATTATGCACTGTATTCAGCAGATCCTTATTTCAATTATTAATCATATTAAAATATAAGTACAATATTATTCCACGTAAAAGTGATAAAAAACAAAAATGGAAAACATTTTTTAATAGTTAATTATTATGTATATAAATTATACAAATTATGTTTATTTACGTTTATAATAATTTGAGAATACAAAAATGTTTATTGGTTTGAACAAAAAATATCTTAATATCTGAAAGAAACAATTAATTATATTTTTCAAATCGTAAATGAACTTCAGCAGTTTTTAAACTAAATATTTTCCGGTAACGAATAGGATTCTTGGGCTAAATTTTAAACTGGAAAACACAATAGTTAATGACAAGTAAAGTCATGCATTTTTTGAAGTTGTAGAAAGATTTAATAGGCAACATAATATTAGTTATATGGTATCAGATTACTAAAATGGTAAATTTAATTACCGACCTATCTGCATTAATACAACTTTTTTTTCCAAGTCATCCATCACAATATTAAAGATATTTATGGTGTATATATATAAATTTAATTTATATTACAGAAATATGTATTTTGCAAACACATTGCTTTTGAGATAACTTCTATTTCAGTAAACCCGGATTCGATTAATCAAATAATAATATATCGTGCAGCTATATTTTTTAATATTAATTTATTTTTTTTTTTTATACACGTTTTTTAACTTCATACAATATATTCAATTGATTAACTGATGAAGTAGATAAGAGCACATTTAAACACTGTTCTAATTAGTAACTATGACGTTCATGTTCAATAATAAATCATATTTTGTTGTGTATTATAAGCAAAGTGGACACTTGTAAATAATATTAACATTCGTAATAATCATTATTATTATTAATGTATGATAATTAATCCAAAAACAAAGACACAACAATGTATTTTAGAGGTGCACGAGTTATACAAATGAGCGCAAAAGACATTTTATACAATTGAGCAATAATAATTGCTATAATTTCAAATAATAATAATGATACTACATTACTAGGAATTAGCAAAAAATTCTTCAAATAAGTCTTGCAATGTATTTTCGTCATTAATTACAAATTATAAAGTGGTATAATTCACTTTATAAAATATTTTCAAGCCTATAAAAATCAAAACAAAACTTATTTTAAAATTAACGCTGCTGATTATGTTAACGATGTATTAATAACATGTAATTAATGATTAAAAAACGTTATTATTTATGATAATACAGATCAATGAGAAAGAGAGTGATTGACTGTAAAAATGACAATTTAAAGAAAATAAGTGTTGTTGAAAACGGTATTGTTATAATAAGTAAATTTTTGAAAAAAACGATAGTTATCAGTGATTTCACAAAATGATAACTTATCACCTTGTATTTTATATTAAACTATGATATGTTCAGTGACCTTATAGAGCGTTATAATCGTAGGCTAAGTAGGAAGTATATTACACACTGTAAACTTTCACAGAAATGTTCAAGCTAGTAAAAACTAAACAAAAATAAACAGTTGAGGCTGTATAATGTGATGAAATCCAGTGACCCTTAAATTATACTGCTGTATTGGTCTATAAGAATAAAAGCCATTTGAAAATTTTTCATCACAAAAATGACTGTAAATAAATTATATCAGGTGGATTAATTTATTTTTCTAAAAATGTTTTATGTAGTAGTATAATCAAATTTTTTTATTGAGTTAAACTATTAAATTCTCAAATTAGGTAAATTCATAAGTTATTAATATGTTTAACTTTCAAATTAAATTTTCAAGTATGTCTAATTAACAAAAATCTTATTTAAATATTTCAACAGTAATGAAATTTAATAAAATACTAGTATAACTACTCTATAGTATAGTTTCTATAATAAGTCTAATGCAATAAAACGTAACAACATTTTAGAACGTGCAAAGTTTAGAACTCGATATCAGTTGTAGTTATTTGTAATTCTTTCTCAATTTTCTTCAGTTACTTAGAAAATTACCCATAAATTCAATAAAAGACTACCTCAAAGTTCCTAGAAATTATTTTTTATAAAAAGTCTTGCGTAACTGTGATAATCGAAACAAATATTCTGGTTAAAATAGTGTATAAAGACACATCAAAAAAATTTAAAAAGTACATTATATACCATATTGTTTTTCGTTTAAATCAAAGATCTTTATTAGAAATACCACTGTCTAAACATTCAATTACTTCCACTTTATTAGCAATCGAAAAACAATGGCGTCTTTTATACGACATTTTTAAGAAAATGTGATGCACTAAAATGTGTTTTATATAGGACAAAACTATTCTGAGCAAGTTTGTAGTAGGGGCTCTTTTTTATTTTTTAACATTATTTTAATTAAGATATTTAATATTGACGTAGGGGTTTAATTTTTTTCTTAATAAAAGTTGATTTAAAGTTTTTTATAAGTTAACATTTGTAAAAGTTTAAAATTTTGTTTAGCTATAAAAAATTATTGAAAATATATTAATTTACACACATAACCTCTTATTTAAAAAAAAAAAAAATAATATATATAAGATAGTGTCTACTCTGAATTTATTCCGCAATTAATGTTTTTGTCCTGTGCAATATAAAATGTCAAAATATGGTAAATAAATTATTATTTTATCTTTAGATACACGGATACCCATTACGCACTCGCATGCAGCACCCGTATTTTCCTCACATTGTCGTCGATCTGAGGAGTGTTAAACCCGGGTTAAGGATGAGTGTCATGTTCTCTTAAGGTTAATGAAACGTTCCTATATGGTGTACGGATACAAATCAAAACGGTGAAAAGCGTAAGCTGTAAACGATACACATATGAGACCCGTTATGATTATCTAATATAGATTAGATTACGAATCATTGCACCGGATGAAATCCAATTTATTTTTGTTACAGGGCAGGGATCGACAATTTTTTTGTTGGAAAAAGCCTTTATTTTAAAAAAAATATAAAGCCTTTATGTCCAAAGAGTCACATAGGTTTGAACAATTATTTTTTTTTTTCTTTTATTATATGTTATAGGCAAATATGAAAACCAATTTAAATTTCGTAATAACATTGTTGTAACCGAATAAGCCGATACCGTTGTATATGACAAAAATAACTGCATATGAGAGTATATAAAACCTATCAAATACGTAGCTGAGAATCATTTTATTTATTCGGAATGTTGTATACGGCATCATAATAATTGTATTTAACTATATTTTTATTTTGTTTATTATGGAATTTAATTTATAATAGTTTAGTGAATTTTTGTACAGTAAATATACTTAAGAATATTGTCGATAAATGAAATACTCGAGTAAGCATAATAAAACATTAGTGTCAGTAAATAATTTTTATTGAAATTATGTAATTAATTTGTGTATGATAAACATTATTGACGATTGAATGATATTGTAGTGACACCAATGTTCAGTGAAATATCCCAAAATGATAATCGCAGAAACTTATATAAATATATTGATTTAAGCATATATTAACTACTGTGATTACTCCTAATAAAATCCGGAGAGGCTTAATACGTGTACAAAATAATATGTAGACTCTTCTTCTTCTTCTTTTTTTGCCTCGCCTTCCTCCCAACTATTTGGGGTCGGCCACTCTTGTCCTACTTCTCCACTTTACTCGGTCAATCACATCTCCTCTGCACACACCGACAACCCTCATATCATTCTCCAAAGTCTCCAACCATCTCTTTTTTGGTCTTCCTCTTCCTCTTTTCCCTTCAACGTCTATCTTCATAACCACACTTACTGCATTCATTTCCTCTCGACTCATCACATGCCCAAACCATCTCAGCCTATTTTCTCTCATCTTGTCCACAATTGGCGCTACACCAACACTACCTCTCACGTATTCATTCCTGATTCTATCTTTTCTTGTCACTCCACTCAACCATCTAAGCATTATCATTTCCGCGACACTCATACTTTGTTCTATTCTCCTGTTAACCACCCAACACTCTAAACCATACAGCATAGTTGGTCTCACTACACTTTTATAAAATTTACCTTTCAGCCTCATTGGAATTCTCTTATCGCATAACACGCCCGATGCTTCTTTCCATTTCATCCACCCGCACTTAACCCTATGTTTTACATCCATGTCAGAGCCCCCGCCCTTTTGAACAAAAGATCCTAAATATTTAAAGCTCTCAACTTCACCTATCACATCACCATCTATTGTCAGTCGTCTCCTCATTCCTTTAACTTCTTGGTCTCTTTGTCCAAAATCATACTCAATATACTCAGTTTTATTTCTACTAATTCTAAATCCCTTTTCTTCGAGGGCTAACCTCCACTCATTTAGCCTATTATTGACAACTTCCAGGTTCTCTCCTACCAGAACTATATCATCCGCAAACATCATACACCATGGTATCTCACCCTGTATCTCCTTTGAAACCTCATCCATTACCACTGAGAACAGGTAGGGGCTTAGAGCTCACCCCTGGTGCACACCTACTCCTATACTGAAATCTTCTGATACTCCACACCGATTCTTGACACTAGTACTCGACCTTTCATACATATCCTGGATCAAATTTACATACATTTTTGGGACATTTTTCCTCATTAATGCCCACCTTAAAACTTCCCTTGGCACCCTGTCATACGCCTTTTCTAAATCTATAAACACCATGCATAGTTTTTATTCTTTTCTCTGTATTTTTCTATTAATTGCCTAACACAAAATAATGGCTTCATTGTCGATTTTCCTGGCATAAAACCAAACTGGTTTTCTGATATCGACGTCTCACTTCTTATCCTCTTCTCTATTACAAAATAATATGTAGACACGACAATTAAAATTAAAAAGTTATATTTAATGTTTTTTTTTGAAATATGACATGGCATATTGTATTAAACTCATGTAATTCGGTGATTAAAACACTTGCTACTATAGTAGTTTGCATGAAAAACCATTATTTACAGCTGGTACTAACTGATCGAAATTCACAGTTTAAACCGAGAAGAAAAACTCCATAAATTGGTATTAACAATAATATCAAAAGTATCGAAAAAACAATAAAAACAATAAAATAAAAAAAAACGGAGAAGCATTAAATCTTAATTTAAAGCGAAATACATTTAAAATATCACGCAAAAATTGCCCGATGGACCCTTCAGATAAATCGGAGACGTAAATCTAACCTAGGTTAGATAAATCGCTCTCGTCGTTGCCGCCGCCGCGGTAGCAATAATACATGATATGCAATAATATGCCATAAAGCATTACACACTCTCGACGCGGTTTCATTCTGATATCGAGTGTAACGTAAACACGCACAGTCTTATTTCAGTGCAGTAGAATTCCGATCGAATCCGATCGCTTTCAAACCCCGGCAACGTTGCAAACTATCGTGTTATATACAATTTCTGTACATTTACATAATACGACGATTCCGTGTCGACGACGCGCACGATAAAAAAAAAAAAAAAAAAAAAAAACAATAACAATAATAATAATAATATAAGCGAAACCCAATACCGTTTCGCAGGAAAACACGGATTTGCATACGTAGGAAACGACAGAGGGTGGTGGGTGCAACGAGTTTTAATGCGATTTCGATGCGGGGGGGGAGTACTGACGTAACGGGACTGCGCGTCGGGCTTTTGACGGACCGACGGATGGACAGAAGGACTTAACGAGATCCCGTTTCTTTTTAGAAGTCGGCGCGCGGAACGGAAACGGAAACGTTTTCGAGCACCGGCGGTATGACGACAGAACACGCGTACGACGTATGACACGTGGGATTATTGTGCGCGGCAACACCACGTACGATGTACACGGTATGTACATATATGTGAAAGAGGAGATTTGTCGGTCCGTAAACCGTGGTAGAGATGATGGTCTGCCCGTCCTTGACTGGACTCGCACGGACGACTTATCGCGTCAGGACGAGAGTCCTACCACCGTGTTTTCCTACGACTGGTACGTTACGGATTATTTTATTATTATCATTATTATTTTAGTACGATTGTTTTCAGGGTATTCTATCGCTCGCTCAATATATTTCGTCCTTGCGTTTTTACGTAGCTCTTAAATATTTAAAGACATTGAACATACCAAATGTATACTGTACATAGAAGTATTCACGTATCAACCCTTGTACAATGTAACGTTATGTACTTCCAAATGCTCTCGTTAATTCGATGTCGGTTTATGTGGTTTCAAATCATATTTGTACTCCGTTTAGGACCGTTTCGACCGTTGAAAATAGAGGGATTGAAAGAATCCAAAAGCGAAACAATGAAAATCATAATTATAATTGGTTTCAAGCCTTAACAAGCTCTAAGCCACCCTGTAATCGCAGCATGTATGAACACCATTTGGGAATTCGAGGCAAGGATTAAACGTTGTTGTTACGACGATTATGGATTGCGGTAGCCGATAAAAATTAGTGAACGGTGTACACACGAATTGAATTAATTTTTAACCGTCGCACGTTGTCGTAATAGTAATAATAATAATAATAATATGTTATTTGCGTAACAAATTCTGTGATTAAAACAAAAGTGGTTTTTGATAAACATTCGTTACGAATCTCCCATACCATAGTATATTTACGTTCAATGCCTATTGCGTTCGTCAATTTCGATTTCAAGAACCAATGTTGGAAAAAAAGACCAAATAAGATTACTGAGATATACGAGAAAGCGACACGGGTTCGTTAATCCTCTCGTTATTTCCCTAGACGTGTGCTTGACTGTGTTTATGCGCACAAACACGATTCACGTAGATCAATTCACTCAAAACACTTATACTAACGCCCACTGTGAACGATGTATTATGTTCAAGGACACAGGGTAGTTTGCTTTTTAAGTAACCCACTAAACGAGCTGTATTCACTGAAAATGTTTTTAACCTTTATTCTTTGTAATTTTATTATTTAAACCAAATTCCTAACTATGTTAAAATAAGTACATTGTTTTATTTTTTTTTAGCTTTTACTAACTATTTCAAAGTATATTGCTTAAATATATTTGATCAATGGTATATATATATATATATATATATATATACATAGCTGTTTGCCTTTAATTTTCTCAAACTGAATATTTTTGGTAAAATTCTTCAGATTAACTCGAGCATTGTATAAATTATTTTAAGTTCGATAAAAACTGTAATCATTTATCCTGTCTACAATTCTAATTATTATAACCAAATGCCCAAAATATATTACCTATATAAATATAAAAGTAAAAAATTGATCAATTTTAACGCAAAGAATTATTGTTTTAATTTTATTTTATTTTTCTCCATATCACTATGTAATTAACTATAATACGATATGAAACTATTAAAGATAAATGTATGAATAGTTAATATTAGAATCAATATAAACTGAAATTAAATTGCCAATCTAATTTAAGCAAGATTTACGAATAAAATATATCGATACAATTAGTTAGATCGACAATTTAGAATATTAGTGGATTAAAAATATCGCTCCACGCCATTTTAAACTTAAATTGAAATCTATCATTGTTTTCACAAGTATTTAAAAATGTTATTATACGGAGTTCGATTAGCACTATCTAAATTATAAAAATAACCAATGTTCAGTGAAATTGTCCGGTTAGCTATGAAACGAGACTTCTGTATATTATAAGCTCATACTGTTGTAAAAGTTTACGTCACGACAATTTAAAAGAGCGGAAATACGCTCGTTGTATAATATAGGTATCCACTAACATCTCAGTCGACACGCGGTGGCGTATAGATAGGAAGTTTTTCTCTTTGAGTATCTGTATAGTATATAATAAAGGAGTTTTACTTTCAGTGCTGCATTGGCAGTCGCGCGGTCTACGACCGCGGTACAAAATGGTACTTTTTTAATTGTTGACAACGACATTTCTCGTGCATGCATTTTATTTATTATTTTATTTTTATCATTTTCGTAACAATAGAAGCCATACAAATTGAATTTCACATGTAAATATGTATTTGAATAAAGCGTTCGAGATAAAAAAAAAGCGACACAGTATAAGAGAAAAAATGCACAAAATACTTATACACATATACGAAAGGTACACCACATAAACCATAAACGTGCACATATATTAAGGTTGTTTTTTCAGCGCGAGCCCTATTTTATAACATCCCGTCATATTGCTTCTGAAGCGTTTTCAAATCGTTTAAAGCATTTACGTAGTATATCGACATACAAATAGATCACCGAGATTTTGGTGAATTTATTTTTATTTTTATTCGTTTATTGAAAGTTTGACTATTTAATCTGATCTGTGTGAAATTATTTTAGAGAGTTTAATTCCATAAAAGCCTCTCGTATCGAATATGCTTGGTGTTTGTATATGTTAAATAATATATTTACTAACAGAATGTTATATAATAATAACGTATTTTTGACATATAAAGCTTAACGGAGGACTTTCGGGCAAAGAGAAGCATTAAACTGCACGTCGAACCCATAACCCCATGAAACTATCTGACTACAACGCGTACATAGTGTGAAATATTCATATATATATACAAACCATAATTCATTTGGCTAAGTACCCGTTCGAATTTCGACCACAATAGCGTTTTAAACGTGGACGACACTTAATAATTGTTAAAGCACTACGGTTGCACTTTAATGTCATTTCGTATGATATTTTGTACACATAAATACACACAGGGTCTTTGGAAGTCGTACAATTATAGGCGACTTTAGACACACACGATTCAATTTAAATGAAATAATTCAGCCTACATAAATAACATGATACCGGAATAGCTACAAAATTACAAAACTAATGACAATCGACCGTGAATGTAACTAGATTATAGCTGTTATTCACTTAACAGTTGAAATATAGTAACGCAACACTATTATCATGTTACGTGTTGATACAGTGACAAGTGGACTTGACAAATTAGCAATTGTTAAACGGCATGATGACTCGTATGAAGCTTATTTTATATTATACTAACGTGGAAGTTTTTAAGATCGCTTATATACACTGTATATACCATGTCCATGTAATGTTGATATTATTTCTTAGAACATATTGATTGCATATCGGATTGCAGTGAACATTTTATAGTTTTAAATATCAATACAGCTGAAATCCCCTAAAATGAGTACGAGCGGAATTATTGTATTGTTGCTCTTATCCGATACACTGAAGATCAAAACCGATATTGATTAACCCATGAAAGTTTCATAGTATATGTACAATATATTATACGTGTACACTTGTAAATGGTACTATTTCGTGAAAGAAATCTTAATTTGTTTTTCAAAAAAATGTTTTATTGGCGATCTGTTAAAAAGGGGGGAGGGAGTGAATAGCATATATGTATAAACATAAACTCGACTATAACGCTTCTAAGTTATACCAAACGTTTTCATAATTTAACATAAATTATACACATGTGGGAATTAGTGGTTGAAATATCGAATTTTATCATTTACCGGTTTCTACATAAAAAATATCGAATTAATATGATTAATGATATTATAAAAACACATAAAGGCCTGTTCAAATTAGGGTCATTTAAAACCATAATTAAGAAACACGGTTATTACTAAATGTATGAAAATATTAATTTTAAGCAATTATTTTCAATAATTTATAAATTTAATATTAAATAAGGATTCATTTAATATCGGGGGCATCTTCAGGGGGTGCAAGGGGCAGAACAAATGAAGCGGTCGCCATATATATTTTTCCTTCTTCAAATGTTTGCTATTTACTATTTACATTACAAAAGAAAAAAAACATAAATGTGAAAACATGTACGAAGTTTGGCACAGACCTTATATAAAAAATTTTAGGGACGCAACTGCTTAATATTAGTAGATATAATTTAAACTGGAACGCATTTGCCTCAATACAATTTGATTTGTTGTAATACGCATAATGATGCAGTGAGATATTTAAATTCTTAATCAAAAAATTAACAGAAAATTTGAATAAAAAATATAAACAATATATAGTAAGTAGTCAAGTAGAAAAAATTTACATATATGGTTGTCGGTAAAAATTGTTCAAATTCATAGATTCAGATTTAACGTTTGATTATTTTAACATATTGATGGCTCACGAAATTCAGCCAATTTCATGAACAAATCATTACAGGTTTTAAAAGTAATTATATTCAGAAAATGTAATTTCAAAAAGCAACCGTAGTACACAAAAAATGGTGCGTACATTTATACTAATTGATCCATATTTCTGGGTCTGGTCCACATCATTTAGTTTGCATATCAAATATAGTAACCGATTTTATACGCGACGAGAATAACTTAAATCAATTTACAGGGCGAAAAAGAAAAAAAAAAGGAAAGAGATATATTTTACTGTGTAACACTAAGAAATCACATCAGAAATATCGAACAAACCGAATAAAATAAATAGTTGATTGTTAATATTGTATTCATATTCATTTAAGTTTCATTAGACCAGGTGTTTGTTAGAAAATTAAGTCGTTTAAACATTTATGTACCGTTTGAACAGAGTCAATTTATTATAATCATATTCAAATTTATTAAAATATATGTAGGAAATGGGGAATGAAATCAAGTTAAATAATGTTTGTTATTACTAGTAGATAATTTACTACTTTAATTATTTAAGATATTATAATTTATAATAACAATAAGCTGTGAATAAAAACATACACTTATTCGACTATTTAGATTAATTACAGTATTGGAATACTAAATAACTGCATTTTTCATAAGAGTAAGTTCATTACTAATTTGATCCGCAATTAATTTTTTATTAAGAGAAAAATAAATAAATAAATATTTATGTATTTATTTTATGAGTTTTGCTACAATTTTTTTTTGAAATATAGTATCACCAAAATATGAAAAAAATAAATATTCATGATAATATAACGTTAATTTATGCAATGAATAACTTAAAATAAAGATTACTTACGTTGAATTAAAATTTTGATCTGTTTAAAGATTATATTATTTTAATGTAGATTGGATTGATATTTACGAGACATATATTCTATACTAATTTTATCTAGAAATTAAGAAACTATATTTATTAAATTATTCAGAGGTTTACTCAGAGTTTTTTATTTTCATGAATTAGGTAGACATTTGATGCTCTCGTAGTAGACGTAGCAAAAATTAACTAGCAAGTTTAGTAACAGGTCAGTTAAGAAGATAAAATGTCTTATAAAAAAATAAAAATAAATAATAATTAAATAAAACTTAAATACGTTCGCCGTATAATTATTTATATACTTAAATGGGATAACATATACCTTTAAATTTAAAAAGTTATCTTCCACACAATAGATTTAAAATTTAAATTATACGTACATCGCCATATATATATATATATATAATCTATGTTATAGTTTAATACATTACATAAAATAGTTGCAATACGTCACTATAAAATATATGGTAAGTAACATCTAAGAAATTGTATATCCTTCACGTTTTATACTTCGGATGAAATACGTTAGTCGTGATTTATTTGACACTCAACAAATTTGAATTATATTTTTATCTTTAAAAATAAGCCAACGACAGTAACCAAGTACAGCTTTATGCCATACCAAATTGCTATGACTACAATTAATTTACTATTTGAATATTATTTGGTAATATATAAAAAATTGATAATGAATTAATATATACCAAGTTCATACATAGACATTAGAAATAATTTTGAACCAATACGCTTTTATTTTGTACACATGTAATTTAATACAGGCAAAATTAAACAATAAAATAATATGATGTAATAGCTAAATTAGGGAAATTGTACGAATCATTCGGAATTGCCTTATTACAGTGAAGTAAACTGCATTTTAAATTATATTTAATATTTATAAAACTTTTAAATTTTCGAAACAATATAATTTATTATTAGTTGTACGAAATAATTTTATTTTGACTAAAAAATTATCATCCAAATATTCTATTAAGGTTGTATTATTAAAATTATTTTTTCATGGAACAATCTTCCTCAAAAAATAATTGAAAATTTTGGTTTTTCACTAGAGAATATTATTTTTTATTATTTCTACTTGTTTTTTTTTTTTTTATATATAATATTTGTAATGCATTATAATACTTTAATTTATATACCCGTTATTATTCTCATAGATTTATATATCCTTTCAAAAGAATAATTTTTAGAATACAATGATAAGACATTGTCAGATTAAAAATCATATCACCACAACTTAAACTTAAATATTAAACATAGTAATATACCTCACAAACACATTATCTCACATAATCATACGGTTAATAGAATTTATTTAAATTTTTTTGTTATTTTTTAGTTACTGACAGATTTTCAAACAAATATAAACATATTCAAAATTACTAAGAATTAAAAGTCTAAAATGTTTATGTTTACAAATAAACCACGAAAAATATAAAACAGAATTTTAACGTATATTTATTCATAAAATATTTCGTTTTTGCTTCAAAAAAATCTTTCATAAAATATTTTCATGTTTCATACGTTTGTCTTACGTTTGTGATAAGTGAGACAAATATTCATTGTATTCAGTATGAAAATAGTTGATGATAATAAAAATATTCAAAGTAATTTATGATATTTTTAACACAAAATATCATTATTTTTTGATTTTTAATTTTTATTTAATTTAAATTGTTTTATTGTTAATTACGCTGAACGTTTATTCCTCATATAATTCTATAGTAGGCGATATAATTGACTACTATTATTATTTGTTATACACATTTTTCAATGGTAAATTATTCTTTCTAAAAATTTCAATAAATTAAAATATTTCAAAACTTTCGTTTTCACCGTTAAGACAACTAGCTCCTTTGTTTTGTTCATCACTTTATTTAAGTGACATTAAGTATTTTCGTCGCAATATTGTTAACATGTATATCTGATTGACAATTTTTGTTTATACGTAAATATCGAATATTTCCAACATTTATAATTACATTATTCCTATTTTTATAACCACATACATTACAATGTACTAAATTACTATTTTGTATAAAAATGTTTACACACAATACTACAACCAACAGTTAACTGCAATCAACTCTAATGCACAATAATACTTTGTTCACTAATATTTAAAAATAAAATATAATAATAATAATAAACCATCTCGATTATTTAATTGTCTAAATACATGTATTACATTAAATACTCAGGTTTAATATCGCTTATAGAACAATTTTCACCAACTAGTTTCCGAAGGAGTTCATTTTGAAATCCATTAAACATTTTAAAATTTTTTAGACAATAATATAGGAAAATAAATTTATTGAAGAAAACAAAATGAAAGAGAAAAATGTTAAAAGGACATTACTCTTAATTCATGGACCACAATTTGTTGTTTTTCCAGGTAAAAAGTTATGATGGCCATACCAACTTTGATAAGTACTTGAAATAAAAATGTTTTTTATTATAAATGAAAAGTGATAAATAAAACCTTTCGTTTTATCTTTAAATTATATTTAAAAATTTTTTACCTAAAATTATATTTTATTTGAAAAAGAATAGTCAGTATAATTATTTTTATATAAAACTTTCAATAATTCACAACATAAAACTCTATTTGAAGTTTGTTTACGTTTTTTGTACAACATATTTTACACTGCATTTAATTCATACCTATTGTCGTTGATATTCCAATTGATTTATGTATCCTTTCACAGCCACTGATGAAATAGTGTTTAGAATGCAATGATTAATAGCTGTCAGATTTAAATGTTCGTTATTGCCTCTTAAATATACATTAATGTTCGTTTAATGGTTTAATTTATGATTGAAAAGCCTTCCACAGTCAATTTTTATTTATTTATTTTTTAGTTGTTTCTTGATTTTCAAATATTCGTAAGGGTGTCTTTGTTGCTGAAAATTATACGTTTTTTAATACAGATACATTGTGTTAGGATTATTATAACTTAGAAAACAATAGATATAAAGAGTTCGATGTAGTCTTTACAATCTTATCAATGTATTTAAAAATTGAATTATCGACCTCATGATTATTCCCCAGTGAAATAAAATTCATTGTTTTCAATATAATTTATTCATTCGAACACTTCCTCTTAAATAGATTTTTAATACTTTAAAATCGTATTTTTTAATATAACATTGTGTTAAATCACATCATGTTTACTTTTTATTATTTTAAACGAAATTAATTTTTATTTTATGGTTCGTTAAGCGACCGTTTTATATACTTTTATTTTGAAATTAATAATTTAAATCGATGAGTTATTCGATTTATTTTTATTATTTAAAAACTTCGATGGTTTCATTTTCATATTTAATATAGACAATTTTAAATATAAACTGGTATTAAGTTTGAACTGTATTTACGATTTATCATTTTCTCGTAGTATAATAGATTAAAAACGGTGATCATAGTCTCATAGTTTAGTTATTTTATGATTTATTTTTGTTAAACAAAATTGTTGTTTGCAATATTTTTACTTAAATAGCTATACAAGTAAGTTTTATATTAAATTATTGCATAAGAGTTTTACAAATAATTTTTTCAGGATTAGTAATATTTCAGTTTAAATGCTTTTTTTATGCATATCGTTTTTATAAGGAAAAAATAGTTGTTCAATTTTGTGCGGTATATGTGCACACATAGGTCTCGGCGGAATATGGTTCAAACACAGTGTACAGATAAAAAACAAATAAAATATCTAACATATTATTATTCTAAATGGAAAACTCAAAAACCTATTAATATGTAAATTTACATTTTGTTTTTCTTGAGCATCGCACCTGGTTGAAGTAAAACTAAACATTTTACACGGTAGATATTTTTATGATTATTATTATTACTATTATTATTATCATCATCATGATTATTCCGTCAAAATGTTTCGTTTAATCCCGTGAATGGATAACAGAAGAACTGTACAGTATAGATAGGTATACAAAATGCGTGTACACTTCTCTTTGTGGCGGAAGAAAAAGATTTAAAAAAGTAATGAAAAATAAACAACAACCAATTTCGTTGGTCAAAAAAGTATGAATTTATATTATATATATATATATATATATATATATATATATATATATATATATATATATATATATATATATATATATATATATATATATATATTATTTATTTAAGGTTAAGGTTGAATGTTGAATTTCAATACTATAAGAGCGACTGAAAAATTGCGCCGTAGTAGAACAAGATAAATTAATTTCATTAAAGACGACTTTTTTTCGTTTAATCATTAATCAATGATCGATATTTCCTACTAAGTTTACTATTCTAGAGTACAGCAACGGTGAAATTATAATCTCAGTCGGCCGTTATTTTGTCTCGTTGAAGTCGATGAAAGAAGAGAAGAAAAATAAGAAAAATAAGAAAACTATTATGATTTTGTTATTTTATTTGATACTCCTCGGATAACTAACATTGACGATACCTACAGAATATAAGTTTCTACCTACTACAAAATAAGCATACACAACGACAAGAGTATTTATTAGTTAACGTGTTAAACTATAATGTTTTATCATTAAATAGTTTAAGAAAAAAATCGACTAAATAAATATAATAACATAACTTTATTTTTTATTTTTTTTTATTGAAATGTTGTATAAAACAATTAATTTCAACTATTATATGCTTGACATTATCTTAATAATAATTATATAAGCAATCCGGAACTGGAAAAAAGTGAAATGGTGGCAGTAATGGTAGTGACTGAGAAGGACGTAAATATATGACGAATATCAGGTGTGATGTTGAGAGAATTTAGGAGAGAAAAAAAACTAGTGCGTTCTGAGAACAAAAAGGGACAATCAAACAGAACGTGATTAATATCGCAGACTGCTGGAGTATGAGGAAAGATGCATAAAGGCGAATCATTCAAAGATAATTTAAAGGAATGTGAAGGAAGTAAAGTATGACCAATACGGAGACGGGAAAAAGAACTGATTAGTTTTCGAAATAACTTCAAGCCATGAAACCATGGTTTGTGTGGAAAAGTGGTCACTAGACTTTTATACCAAGCGGCATAGTTAGGTGGAAGATTGGTGTATGAGTTAGACCATAAACGAAATACACAGGAATCGAGATTGGTACAAAAATCTGACCATGGAATATAATTACTGGATGGAAGACGAATGGACGACGTGAGCTTGGCCGCTGTTTCATTACCTGAGATGCCAGTGTGGCCCGGAACCCAGAGAAACTGGATTTCGAAACCCATACTATTGAGTGAAAGAAGGAGCTTCCTAATTGAGAGGATAAGAGAACTAGGTGAAAAATGGAAACATTTGAAGATAACTTAATGTTACATTAATATAATTGCAATAGTCGTTAAATAAAACATTATATAATGTTATATATTAATATGATAAACGCGTATGGTTTGAAGTAGAAAACTAGTCACATCATAGTACAATACACGATTTTTTGGAATTAAAAATAAATATCGTTAATAAGTATAGAAATCGAATAACGGCTAATTTATATGTATTTATGTCTAGCTCATTAGCCACAAAAACCGTATCGATGTATGATTTGTTTTGTTCTAGTTCTTAATCGTGTATGGTCTACTTTAATCAATTCCCAAGTTGTGTAAACAGACAGTTTAGTTTCTATAATATGCTTTATATGAAATTGTTAAAAATTGGCATTATCAGCGAAGTATTGAAATTGGATTTTTATATCTACATTAATATTGACCATATATACGAGTATACCACTTTTTTTTTCTATGATTATAAACCATATTATAAATACGCAAAAATTGATTTAAATCATAAATGCTCATGCAGTATCCAATACTTTGCATAAAACAATAAGTTTGTGCACATTATGTAATACAAATATGATAAATTATGTTGCACACATATTTTTATAAATAAAGTTATTAGTATTACAAGGTTATTCGAAATTTGAATGTTTATTATCTTATTATTAAAAAAATTAGAACTAATTATTATTTATAACACATAATTAATTCAGAAAAACCATTAGAGTTATAATTTATTATTGATATGTATAGATTTCATTACATTTTATATTTTAACATGCACGTCTCGTACAAAAGTGGATGAAATGTTGATATTTTTTTTGAGTTGAGATTTATTGTAGAATTTATGACACCAAATAGTATTTGTAGATATTTAAATATATTATTATTTTAAAATTTTATACTTGAAAAAATTAAAAGATAAATTTAAGAAAAGAATACTATAATCTTAAAAAATGTCTATTTTTATAAAATCTAATCACAAATGAAATAACTATAATGACTCCCTAAATACTAAATTTACTTTTTTTGTGATACGTAATTCAAATTTGAAATCAATAAAAAAAATTATAATATTTATTTACTGTTGTATTATAAAATTTGAGTATGCATTTAATTCGTGAAATTGTTTGACATATGTTCAATTCTAAAATTAAAGAAGAATCTCAAAACTAATTAAAATAGTCAAATTAATTGAATTGAAAAATTAGTGACATTGTGGGATGATACAAATAAGAAATAACCTGTGGAGAAATAAAAGAACCATGATATTCAATTATAATTTTTCCTGTAAAAAAATATTTATATAAACAAAATATATATATTATATGAATATAATATAATTAATTTATAATTATTACATCAATGTACTCCAAGAATAAATTTCAAGAGTATTTATTAGCTAACGAGTTAAACTATAGTCTAGTAATATTTGTTTGAGGTACTTGATAATAACAGGGTACGGTTCAAGTATTAGGATAAAGCTTACACATTATTGTCACTAAAGGATGCATAGAATTTTTTAATAGCATAACATATTAATTATTATTCAATGTATACCTAAGCATAGGCGCAACTAGACCAATAATTTTGGAGGTGCACAAATAGTGAAGAACTCACAGACCCGTGGGGGCAACACATGGCGGTGAAACCCGATTGAGCACGGTCCCTATTTTGGAACAACCTGATTGAGCACGGTCCATATTTTTCAACCCGATTGAGCACAGTCAAATTAATGCAACGTTGCCAATTTTTCTGTCGGACTACAACCAGGCTATACATGCGTATATTGAAATACTCATGTACTCGTAATTTTTGTGCTTTACAAGTCGTATGGGAAGATTACTGACTGTCATAAAAATATGAGTATTATTGAAATGCAAAAAATCAATACAACTATGATTGCTTACGATGAATATTTAAGAAATACAAATTTTAAAGATTTACTAAAATATTTATTAAAAGTGGGAAATAAGTATTTAGGGATACAACTTTAAAACTTTGACAAATAAAAAAAATTTGTATAACATAAAACAAATATTAAAATAAATATCTATATTAATTAATACCTATATTTGTAAAATAATTTAATTTTATACTTTTATACATTAATTATTACTTTGATGATTATTATAAAATAATTTCTATAAATATTCCAATTTTTTTTAAAATTATTATTTAGCTTTGTGGTACGGTAACGTTGTATGTATTTTTATGCTTCATCGTGTTATAATTCGTATTTATATTGTAACTGTGCTCAATTGTGTAGTGAAAAAGGTAAACTTTGCTCAATCGGGTTACAGCCACACATAGTACCTACACATTTTTTTGAAAAATGCTTATATTTTTTGGGGGTACACATTTTAAACTTGGGGGCACAAGTCTCCTGTGCACCCCCTAGTTGCGCCAATGCACCTAAGGTGGTGTATTTTCTTGAATTATTGATTTTTTGCCCTCTTAAGTTACTTAAACTAAAATCTCGGATCTATATTACCAGAAACTAGAATAAATAACTGAAGCAACCGGTTTCTATAAGATCGTATTAAATTGTACTATTTTGAGATAACTACTTCACTCTCTAAGATGAAAATCTTCGAATTCCTAAAAAAAAAAATCCAAAACGTTTGGAGTCTAGATGGTTATTTAATCTAGATCCAACTAAAAATTTAAAGGATACAGTAATTATTGAAAACTCTTAATACATTTTAAATATTTTTTAACATTAAAGATGTATTAAGACAATTAACAAAAAAAGAAATATTAACATCCCCAATTGGGAAATTCTAACTTATATTTTTAGTTTATAACATAATATAAAGTTTACGTATTATATTTAACTATAACTACCATAAATATTATAAGAAGAAAAAGAAGACATTATAAATAGGTTAAGCTTAGTTAACTTTTTTTAATTGAAAAAGTTAAGACATTAAAATGTATATTTATTTTATTAAACAATTTGGTTCTTTTACTATCAAAATCACTTTTTTTAAGAACTATGATACATCGGTCTCAAACTTGAAAGACCATTATAATAGTATTACCCTTGTATTTTACCTAACTGTGGTGTCTCAACAGATACAAGTGTTTGGTACTTTTCATTATCAAGTTAAAATTAAAAGGTTTTATTTATTTATTATGTACTGCAATTTTTAGATGATGAACTGCATTTTCAAGATAACTATTTAAAGCTTAGAAATTTCATTGTTGCATATAAGGTATTTTCTGTTTTGTCTATGCGAATATATTTTTTTTCACCCACTTTTTCAAAAGTTAGTTATTTTTTTTTCTGAGGGTCTAACTCACTATCAATTAGTTTCATTAATTTTGTTTTGCTTAGGTTTATTGTAAAGCCAACTTTTCGACTGTTTTTTTAGTGATCTTGACGCATATACATATATATAATACATAATATTTTTTTTATATCTAAAATATTGAATATAAAAATATGATAAAATCTAGGTAAAAATATTTTTATTTTTTAAGTTCAAAGTTGATAAATTCAATAATATTGATTTTGTTTTTATAGAATTATTTAAAAAACTTTACATAAAACATATTAAAAAATCATACTTATTAAATTGAAAGTAATTTGTTCACATATAAATAACATATTTAAAATGACAAATTAAACTCAAATAATATTTATACGGATTTCATTTAACCTGAATGTTTGACTTGACTTAGTACTGTCTACAATTTATATGTATTTAACGCTGCACTCAAACCCAAATAAATCAAGAAGATTATATTATTGTATATGATTTAAAAATACATTAGCGAATAGTACATATTTTTATGGTTAGAAACTTACTCATTTGTATTTTGAACTGCACATTTAATAATAGAATTGATTTAATTATAAGATTATACCTATTTTGTATTTACCTATCGTATGATATACTAGATGTATTAATCATAATGGATTACATTTTTTTTTTAATTTACTATATTCATTTTATATTGATAAACACTAAAAATGTAAAATACTTTAAAATGTGTTGGCATCCTTGTATAAAGAGGATTTCATTATTTTTTGGTTAAAACATTAATTAATATATGTATATGAAATTTATAGAATCATTATTAACAATTCATTTATAGTTGATAGTTTCTGCACTTACCTCAATATCTGTTTGACCGTCATTGGCTTGTTTGGAGTGTGAGGCAATAATATCTTCTGTGCTCCCTATAAATACAGACAAAATTTTTTTTGTTGAATTTTCAATTTGATTTTAAGCTAAAATTCTCGAATGTAATTTGTATGTTTTTTAATGAACGTTTTACAAGTTACAAGGTACATTGTTATTCAAATTCGATAAAAATATTTTTTTTAATTCATTACTCGTATTTCAATAACCTAAAATAATTTAATTATTATTGTTCATGTTATATTGCCAACAGGTATGATTTATATCTACAACCATAAATTATTTACAGAACTAATCTAACTTATTTACAGCCATTGTTATAACCTAAAATAAATAAGACTTTGATCATCATAAATTATATACGTCTGATTATTGCAAGCAGAGAATAAAAAATTATTAAAAAAAATTAAAATAATAAATGGCATAGAAATATTATTATTTTAGACTCTGAAGATTTATACTAATGTCATAATCTTTTTTTTTTTTTTTTTTGAACATTATGTCACAAGATTTTACGTAAGGCATTTAGTTTTAAGCAATTATTTGTACTAGCATAAATTACAATGTTAAAGTTGAATTTGAACGAGTAATCAATAATTATCATTTTGATTTTCAGGTTCAATTTGACAAACTATTATAATCATATATAATTTATATTTATAATTTTCTTAAGGCATTTAAAAAATAATGTCAAAATAAAAATAATGAAATCTAGTGGCCAATAGAATATAAAATGTAATTAGTTCTGATCTTTTCAAATTTGTCTCATTTCATTTGACGCAGAGATTTAAATGAAGTTTGTTACTATCAACACTTTTATTTTAAGTATTTACTTCATTCATCCTAATTAAAATTCATAATGCCATAATAAAACGTGCATATTTTATTAAAATAATGACTACAAAATAAGTTGGGTGGATCTTTAATGTTTTTTTTTCAATACTTATGCTTTAAGTCTTATGGATTAATAATTAATATGAATAAATTATGAATTAAAAATGACTATATTTTTTTATTCAATGAGTCAAAAATGTTTACACATGAACAAATTTGTAATTTAAGTAGATATAAATATAGTGATTTTAAATTTAGATATAAAAAAATATAATTTTATAAATTGTTGCATTTTATTTAATTCTTAATGTAATTTTTATATTAAAAAATTGATTTTACTTTATCTAATCATGAATCTGTTTTAATATACCTACTGACAGTTAATTACATTTGATCTAACTGGATGGTAATGCAACTTTATTTTATTTTTTATACAACAAATTAAGAACAGCCTATATGTATATGCTTTTGAATTTCTCTTAAACACAAACCATCGTGACGATATAGCTTAATCATAAAAACCTATGAACTACACTATAGCAGTTATAGTATATGGAATTTTCAACACAGATTTGTTACATTTTCCAGACTTTCGATCGTTATATAATCCGAGAAATAAAGACTGAATAAATATTTGTTACACATGGGATCGTGAAATTTTACAATCAACATATGTACTTGCATATGAATTAAATTATATTTACTTTTTTCGTACAATAATAGTAACATAAACAATCTTTAATACCTACTAATTTGTATTTTAATAATTATAATCGTTTTATAGTCATACTGCGTTTAAGATGTAGAATTTTTAAGTGAATTACAAGTAAATATGTGAGACAATAATATATATATATATATATATATAATTATAAGCTTAAAATGATTACCGTTTTACGCCATAAAATTGCTCTATACTGAGGTACGCATTGGTGATTAGCATCTGTCAGCACAACGGACAAAAAAAATGGTACCTTGTCCACATCTGATCCAACGTAATTCTGGTGTACTAATGAAAACAAAGAAAATAGTTTTATATTAATTGTACTTACAAAGATTCATTTCAAAACAATTAAAACAATTTGTACTATTATACGTGGAATAAATAATGCAGGGATTATATTAAGTTGAGCGAAATATAGATGGAGTAAACAAAAAAACATGATTAAAAAATGCATTTACGTACATTTTCCCAAAAAGTATTTGAAATACCATCTTGTCTGAAATTCTGGATTTTCTAATACTGGTGTACACGGGGATCCAAAAATCTGAAAAAATAAAAAAAATTAAAACGCGTTAGAAATGAAACTTGAAATGTAAGTAACTTAGAAATTGTACATATGTTTTTTAAGAACAATTTTTTTAATTTTAAATGGATTGATAATTTATATCAAAATATGACTTCTATAGATTTTCTAATTTCATACAATTTTTAAGAGAGTACTTAATCAGTTTAATGAAGTATAAGGAAGTACTCGTTTATTTTAATTATCATTGAAGTTTAAAAAATGGATCGTTTAGTACAATATTATACATAGAATGAATTCTAAAAAAATATTATGATGTGGATATTTTTCATCTAAATAATGATGACGTAGGTAGCAAAAGAACTCTATTCACAGAAATGTATCATATTTATAATGTTTAATTGTACAAAAAAAAAAAAATAATAATATACATCTTATAATAGGTTCATATTTAATTTTAAACGTAAATGATTATAAGACTTAAAATTAAATATGACCAATTCAAACATTATCTCTTTTATCTTTATACCGTTAGTTTCCGTGAAAATACCATTTTATACATCGTTAATAAAACAAAGGAACATTTCTCAAATTTTAAAAATTCATTGGCTTGAAAAAATATTTCTAATTCAATATCACATTCAATAACCGTTGAGAAAATTAACAAAGAAAAAAAGGTTAGTGAGCACCAATATAGGTCAGGTATATTGAAAATAAATATTTATGTTAGCAGTAAAACTTTAGTTAAGTACTTGAGTACTTGTAAAAACTCGTCGGCAAATAATTTTAAAATAACATCAAGTGCAATTAATATAAAATATTTCAGACTGAGAGAAGAGAGAAGAAAACATTATGTTACAAAAATGTATAATTCTATAAAAAGTAAAATTAAAAATATTTGTTACATTTATTTATAAGAACATATTAAGGTTTTTATTTTTATTTATTTTTTTTTTTTGTTGAATTCAAATATTTTAAAAATCACAAAATTCCAGGTCTATGTAATATTATTACAAATAGTACAAAAATTATGAGTCTTTGAAAAATGTTGCTTAACTCTGTCAAGCGAAACGAATTTCGATTGGGTACTCGAATATACTTGATTTAGTAGCCATCAAATCGTGAATAATAAGTATTATATTACATTATTATGGACAAAAATGGGAAACGAGAGTCGAACTGAAGGGGTAAAATTTCAACCATTTAAATAAATGATTGTAATTATATGTGTATTATGACTGGGCTGGATCAGTGTTTTTATTGAATTTATTTTTTAAATGTTGTCTTTTTAAACACATAAGTAGTTGTTAATGTTAATATGAGGACAAAAAAAACAAAACAAACGCTAAAAAAATAAATTTAGAATTATAAAATAAAGAAGAAAAAAAAATACAAAAGAAAAATTGAATTTAATATTATGCTTTTGAAGTATAATAGGTACATTTAAAAGAGTTTACTACAGTATAAAAAAATAAAAATAAAATAAATAAAAAATACATTGACATCCTGTTTCTATAAAATATAAATTGTGATGTGCTGTCATAATTATAGACTATAAGTATTAAAGCACATCGAAATTCGCTTAAAAAATTGTACAATCATTAAACTATATTCTATATCCTCATTATTTAAGTATAAACATGGTGATATAGCTTAACAAGTTTATTTTGTACACTATAAGCTCTTTACACCATACAACACATCCATTCAGTAACAAAATGTATAGACTCATATATATATATGTATTGTACGTCATTGATTAATTACAGAATTTCTAGTCAATTTTCTTTAAAAGGAAGATTTACTATCCATTTGTCACTTTACACTCATTTGGGAGGTGAGATATTCGTGGCTGTTTAGATGAGAATGATTAATAAATAAAACATTATTTACGTTGTAACTAGGTCAAAAGGAAACGATCCACGAAAAAAAAAATTGAATTCATACAATCAGGTGATGGTTTTGAAAATGTTTATGATGTGCGTACGCAACAGTACCTATAATACGTACACATAAATATATTATATCGAACTGTATAATGCATACCAGTGAGTATAATAAATATTATTATAATAATACATTTTTAACTACATGAATCGACCCTAGTAACGTTTTGTGATATATACGTATATTGATAATAGTTTACACCATATTAATTATTATCTTTTAGATTATGAACGGAGTGATGATATCTATTGGTTTTACAATGATGTGTGTTTTTTTTTAGATTCTGAACGGAGTGATGGAATCTATTGGTTTTACAATGATGTGTGTTTTTTTTTTATTTTTATTTATTTTTATATTTATTTTTTTTTATTTTTGTGTCTGACGACACCTTTTTTGGCAGTAAAAATGCTTCAATTTGCTTAAGTAGCAACTTTTCTGAAAGGAAAGTGAATGTAGATGGTACTTTGGCTAGTCTAAAATCCAACTTTTCAATATTTTTTAAAAAAATCGAACCACTTATAGGCATTTAAAATATTCGATTTTTTTACATTTTATTTTTATAATCGGTGATAAAAAAAATTTGGCTCGTACAAAATATTTGAAAATTTAATAGAAGATTCCACAGAAGTAGTTCTTAATGTAATTCAAAAAATATTAAAATCCATAGGCACAATTTTTTTTAATAAGCGTTTGAACAGCGAATATTGACATAAAATTACATGTAAAATATAATATAATGTATAATATTCTAGACTGACAAATGATATCAGTATTTATAAAATGCTCTTACTCAAAAACAAAAAACCGCAACAACTTGAAATTTTCACCAAATCTTTATATTGACGTTTTCTATACATGGTTAAGATTTCAAAATATTTTGACATATTTTGACTTATTTATATACAATTTTTCTAAATTTTTCGTTTCAAAATAAAATATACTTATTACAATATTTATAAATAACAATGTATTATATCCTAGACAAACATATTAACTCCGTTCAGAATCGTTATTCGTATACAATGATACCTATCATTGAATTCAAATTTAACAAATCCATTATAATGACCTATCCTATGAAGAGTCGCACTCCACCCCCAAGTGTACAGCAGAGCGAGGCCCATCCGGTTATTTTTTTTTTTTTACGTTGTATTACAAAAAATGGAAAAAATAATAAGTCTATGGAATTCTATTAATCTTATTTAAGTTTTTTTTTTTTATAAATATAGAGACCTATGCAAGATATAACCAGCAACGAGGATAATAATGATAATTATATGCAAACAGTGTCGATGGCTTAGAGAATGGCTCCCTGTAATGTGATCACATACAGTTTCAGCTGAATTTGTCGGACGCTATATACTCGTACGATATCATCACCGTTGATGCACTGAAGTGGAGTCACTTATTCTGGGTGAACGATCCTGCACTAAATAGCATACATTGTATAAAAGCGATGCTCACCAATTTTCGGTATAGTGTTAAATATATAAAAAAATAAATAGTTTATAGAAAAAACGAAAAAAAAAAAAACGTTATTTGTTATCGAATTTTATAAGAGTAATTTGTTTTGAGTCATCCATTACAGAGTGGAAATAGGGGTATATTATATGTATTACAACGCATTCGAAAAAAAAAATTCCAAATCGTGTTCGGTTTATCTATAAATGATTAGAATTGTATAGATCAAGTCAGTATTTTATTTATTTATCACACCGTGGTCTGCGTTTACTAGTTGGGTCCTCAAGATATTTACAGATATATACAAGATATATTCAGTTATTTACAGGTAGTACACTCGTTGAGTCCATATATATACAAAAAAAAAAAAAAAACATTTCTTATCTCATTTTTACAGACCGAGCACTGTCAGTAATCTATAAATTAGAATACTTTTCTTTTTTTTAATTTCTTATATATTGTATAGAATTATTAATTGAAAATTAAAATACTGACATACAGTGAATTAATAAAATAAATAATTCAACGATTTACACAATTACTAGACATTTAAACGATAGAGCTTTTGCAAAGTAAAATGTATGAATTTTTTAACATTATCAAGTGTACCAATGCTTGTAAGTTATTGGTTTTATTGTCGGAATGGTCGGACCGAACTAGTATGTTATGGATTTTATAGTCGGACCGAACTCGTATGTTATCGTTTTTATAACCAGACCCAATTAGTTGTTTATTCTAATCATAAACATTATCTGAGACCCAACTCGGATACGCACGCAGTAAATTTTGTTATTGTTAATGTAATTTTATTTTTATGGAAAAAAATGACAAATTTAAAATACAACTATTAAATACAATTTTTAGTTTACAGAGAAGTTGTGTTGAATATTTTCCAACTATTATAAGAAAATTAAAAAATGTATAAGACATTTTTTGATTAGAGTTTGTGATGAATACAAATACATTTTTACGTTGTTTTTAAAATATAGGTCATATATGAAGATTTAGTTAAATAGCATTATATTTTAGGAATTTATTATGTTTAAACAGACAGTTGAAATAAAATTATATTTCCCTCGCAATAGCTGAATAACATCTGATAAACGTACTATATAATATAAATTATCAATTTTATCACGTTGACGTGGCATGTCATTAGTATACAACAATATTCACAAAAGCATGAATGTATAATAGTCTAAATGCCAAATTCTTATCAATTTTGCGTTATACAATTCATATTTCAATCGATACTTGTATTAAACTACGTCTGACGTCTAAATAAATTACTCATCGTGATATAAATTTCAAAAGAAAAATTTTCACATACAAGGTTTCTATGTTGGATCTACTTGTGATTGAAAATTTACCATAATAAACGCAAACATAGTATACATTTCAAAGGGTATTTTTTTTCAAACAATAGTGTAATTATTAAAGTTGAAAACCCCGTTAATTGAATAATATCTTGGTATGCCACTCAGAATAGTGCTCTGCTAAGTATAATTTACTGTTCTAGAGTATTACGATTCGAAAAACCATTATCGATGATATATTTATTAAGTTAAAGTGAAGTATGTACAATTTTTAAAAACTTTAAAGAGTTATTGCACTTGAAAAATTTTGAGAAAAGACTGCGTGTTGTACAATTATAACATACATTTTACTTATAAGACTCTGTTTTACAGCGACGAAATGTAGAAACAGGAAGTAATATTTCTCATAAGTTCTACTTATTGATTCGTTTAACGCAATAGATGCACATGTATAATATAAGTATGTATGTATGTGTGTATGTGTAATTGTTGTTAGAATTAAAACTAAGTACGGAATGATTTTATTATGAAAAGATCCACTTTTTCTTATGTTATAATCAAGTAGTAAAACGAAATCAACAATTTCATAAGTTAAATGTGAACACAAATAGAACTTTAAGTATGTAATTTTTAAAAGTATTTAATATTTTTTTCGATTAGAAAAAAAAGCTAAAAACAAAGATTGAAAATCATATTGAATTTCATCAACTATAAGCATTTATATTTCACTTGATAAAAAATGTAAATGTAGTTTTATGGTTTAAAAATCAATTACAAGTCTAAACATAAAAATGTTTTTTTTTAATAATAATAAATCGAAATACTTTGCAAACTATTTTTTTTTTTTTACATACTTTTTTAAGTTGGAAATATGAGAAGATTGATTTAATTTCGATATTTTAGTCAAATAAGAAATATTTCTTTTTTTAGATTTCTGACACTAATACATACTTATTAAATCCTAATTTTTTTTTTATTATCTACATAATATATATAAGTTATAATTTTAATGGTTAAATATCTCTAATACTCGAAATTATTATTCTTGTATGCAAAGATATTCCATAGTCTTGAAAATAATACAAATTAAGACCAAGAAAATTCTTTTAAGAACTGTTTTCACTTGAGGCTCAATCATAAGTATACTATGGATTCTTGAAAATTTGTATTTTTTAACGAATCAGAAAAAGAAAAATTCACTTTAAATTATATATAGTACACACTAGGTTTCTTTAATAAACATTATTTTTTCTTTGCTCCCAAATGGAGTTCATTTGTATTCATTGTATTGCAGTTTACAAATAAAATACATTACACAATTAATTTATACCATAGCTTGAGATGAAGAACTATAACAAAAACGTACCTGTGCATTTAAAATGTCATCAATGAATGAAAAAAAAATTATTAACTGATTGAATTTATTTTGAATTTCGTACAATATGTTTTAGTCAAAGACTGATGGAAATACAATTGATTTTATATACCTAGTAAATACAAAGTTAAAATGGTTTTGGTTATATTTAAACACCGATTTAACATTGTGGACAAATACTAAACATAAACATATAGACGATATTATATTTTTTTATTAAATGAATTACCGATGATGCTTGATGACATTTCTTTAACTATAAGAAAAAATATTATTTTTCGGCACAACGGTGCTCACATAGTTTGTGATTATTTAAATGAAAAATTTCAAAATCTATGGACAGAAACTTACGGGCCCATTAAGTGGCCACCACGATCACTTGACCTTACGCCACTAGATTTCTTTTTATGGGGTTACTCAAAAACAGTAGTGTATGCCGGCTCTTCTATAAATTACACATATTTTTAATTATTGATAAATTTCAATAGAACCATTTAATGTCACGAAATAAAAAACATGCTTGCTTATTTACGTTTTTTCTGCTATAAGTTATAATACAAATAAAAGTGAAAATTATACAGTAGATAAAATTATAAAAACATGTAAATATCATTTTAATAAATAGGAGTGAAAATATCAAGCCTTAACAATTCTAGAATAATTATTTTTAGAGTAACAGTCAAAAAAATTTATAATCGCGCGCATTTTACAGTTTTTTGGTTAAATTGCTGTAACTTGGTCAGTTTTGGACTTAGGAAGTTGGTTAAACTACCAAATTCATTAAAAACATAGGTAAGAAATAATTTGTTGCTAAAATAGATGGTTGCCATTTAAGAAAAAAAAGTTGTGCTGCGCATGCGCGTGTCTATTTAAGTTAAAAAAAATTTAAAACAAAAAAATTAAAAAATTAAAAATACACATTTTTATGTCATAATACCAACAAAAAATCAGAATTCAACTTGTAAGTCTTTACGTAAAAATATTGAGTGTTCTCAGGTAGCGTTTATACACTGTATACGTACATTAAATATAAAAATCAATCATTGCTAACATACATTGATGGAGGATTCTCGAAAAACGTCTCAATCAAACGAGAAATGAGCTAAGGTTCAGTTTTGTTTTCAGTGTTGTTTAATATATATTTTTAGTTCATCTTCTGTGAAGTTTTATAAAGGAATGAATTCGGCATTAAAATTAATGGGTTGAAAATAATAATAAGTACCTATGCTGATGATGTGATGACTATTACAAGTAACATTGTTGAATTACAATTAGGAAATAAAGCAGTAGAAAGATAGCAAAATATATTGCTTGAATCAAATATTAAATAAATCGACGTTTATGATAGTATCAGTGAATCACAACATAAGAAGATAGTTAATAATTAAAAATTAACGTATAGAGCAACTGAAAAAATCCGTTTGCTCGAAACAATATGAAGATTAGGATCATTTATAAGAAATAAAATAGAAAATTGAATAAGCTAGAGAAACGTTTTGAAAATGTCGATTTGTCTTTTGTGGCAAAAATCAGTCCGTTGAGATTTTATTGTATTTTATGTTCTCTATAATATTATATGAAGTCAAAAATTGGACAGTAAGAAAGTTAACATACAAGAAAATCGAAGCATTAGTTGTTATAAAGGCGAATGCTAAATTTCATGTACAGATCGTATTACTAATCAAATGGCACTGGAAATAATGGGGAAAGAAAAATAATTATTAACAACAGTAAAAGCTAGGGAGCTAGAATACATGCGACACATCATGAGGAATAATCAATAATACAAAATACTTAAACTTATATAACAAGAGAAGATCGAAAAAAAAAGAAGTGAGGGAAGAAGACTAATATCATTGTTAAAGAATCTCTGCTGATAAAACTAAACATCAATTGATTTATTTTGGAGATTACTTTACAAGAATAACATTGCGACTACGATTTCAGTATCTGAAACGGATAGACATTCACAGAAAAAAATTAAATATAAAAATAACCAAAATATATTGTGTTATATATGCAAAATATATGTATAACATCATCGTAAGACGACTAATATTGGCAGGACACGCATTAATACGCAGTAAGGAAAAATTGCTTCTGAGTACTTGCAAATACTTTACAATGAAAAAAGAACACTGAGACTCTTGAGATTACGATGAGAAGACAGGATAAAAGAGGATCTATATAGAGTGAACCATGAAGAGAACTGGAAGGTAATCATTAGAAAGAGAAAATTGGAGGCAATTATGCTGGATCTTATCCTTTATCTTATCCCTTATCGTCCAACATAATAGCCTCTAGTTGTCTATATAAATATATATAGTTTAGTTATTATCTTGATTAATTTACAAAATAAAATTATGGAGTAATGTTCCTTCATTAATTGTTATTAAAAAAAATATATAACTAACAAGTACCGTTACTCACACTATAGAAAAATGAATACCAACAATCATTATATAGTTTATATAATTTAAAAACGTATTAATAAAGTGTAATTGAGTTTAATTTATACATCTACCATTTTAATTTACTTAAAGAATTAATTTCTCAGAATTTATTGAAATAACTGATAAAAAATAAAATTAAAATAATATTCTTATAGTAATAAAAATAAATAATATGTAATGTGTACATCGAAATTTAATGACACAAGTTAATTTATTTTTATTTTTTTATTGATGACATATTTTGATGACAATTATAATTTTCGAATAGTAATATATTTTAATAGTTTATGTATTTCATTTCAAAATGCTGATTTCATAGTTTTATAATAAATTAATTTCTTTAATATTTAGATTTAACTGTCTTAAATTTTTTCTTTAGAAATTATATCTTTTAATAATAAAACAATTTAACATCAAGCAAAATTGTTTAATGACTAGGATTAACCACACTAAGTATGTTATTACCATTATTATAAATATTATTTATGTTATATTTTTAAGATGATAATATAAATTTCAGATTTGGGAAGAATAAATATAAATTTAATATATAGTGATAAACCATCCGGAAGGCTATTTTTATTTGTGCAATTTTATTTGAACACTCGAGTGTCATATTTTATTTTAAGTAGACCTATCCAATAATGCAATATATTTATATTTTATCTTCTTTTTATATTCTATCAACTAAAAATGAAATATGTTTATATATACTCGTATTAAACAATATGAGTAGGTAATTATAATATTTAAAAATATGACTGTTTTTAGAACTATACGTTTGCAATAGAAACATTATATTTTATGGAACTGCACTACAAATAATCATTTACATAATAGTAAAATTATTTGTTGAGTTAATAAATGTTTAAGGCAAATGATTAATTTTATCAGTCTGTATAAGTTTGATTTAATATTATTTACAGGTTAATATCTATAGTTTACTTATTGCATTTTAGTCCTCAAATAATCAGGACAAAATATTTTTAAAAATTATTTTCGTTATTGATTTACTTTTAACATACAAATATGTTATGTATTAATTTTAATACATATTTCTTGAAATAAAGAACTATCGATTTAGATACTTATATATCAACGTACAGTCATTGAATCAACTAGAAAATGTAATAAATTATTTATCATGCAAAGATTGCACAGCAAATTATAATTATAAAAAACTTCGATTACTTTACATATTTTTTTCTCAAATATTCTACTTGTGTAATTCATTAATGTTGGATATTCGAAAAAATGTTTGTAAATAGATAATTTACCTTTTACAAAAACAATATTATTTGTAATTCTATTGATTTTTTGAAAATATTTATCGGAATACGAAATTTATATCGTCAGTAGAATATTATCAATTTTAAATATAAAAAATGTATATCACTATGGTTTCTGGGAGCATTATAATAAATAACAATACTTATAATAATATACAATATAAATATACAAACAATTTAAAACCAAATACTTTAAATATTTATTGTTCTGGTATCTTATATTTTAAATAAATTACATAACAGAACCAATGGCAATCAATCACTGTTATTTAACCTAAAAACAATTGCTAACTATACATTGACATATCTGGCATAGAGTTTATTCGGAGTGTAATATTTTCTATTAACATATTGTTAAATAGTAAACCTTGATATGGTATTAATATAGTGTTATAAATCATTATATGACCATTAATAATTACCACAGTTTAAAAAACATTGTAAAACATTTGTATCTCTTTTAATACGAATAATTATTTATTAATATTTTCTAATATTTAAAAATGTTTAACCAATAAAATTGTAATTCTTTGTATATTTATCTATTTATGTAAGTTAACAAATAAATTAAAAGATCCTAAAAAAAAGAAAAAAAAATATTTCTATCAGATGAGATTAAAAAACAATGATTGATGCACAAATAATAAAAAAAAAATAAAAATAAAATTATAATTTATTTCTATACATAAAATATTTGTTTATTTATTTTATATATTGATAAAAACACGCAGTCAAAAACTCCAAAATTAATCTAAAAAAAATCTGAAAAATTAAAACCCAAAACAATGTGTAGTATCATATAGGTACCTAATAAATATAGAAAATCCAGTTGTACGCACGGACGAAAAATTACAAATTGATCGCACGAAACATTTTTATAAAAATATCAAGATTTTGTATATAGATTATATAAAATTTGTTCATTTAAAAATATAATAATATAATATTATTAAAACAAAATAACTTTTTTACAATATAATTAATGTCTAAAATATTACCAATCCATTTTTATGACACTATTAATACATGTATACACATCACTTATAACTGCATTTATGTACGTGTTTATTTGGAAGAATAAAAAATGCATTTCAAATTTTAATGATGTAAATATTTTATAATATAATGGTAACATAAAGTATGTAAGCACTATAGTCATATAACTTTCAAATTATTTTACGAGTTATTTAAAATGCATTAATTATCGTAATGTAAAATCAAATCAAAATTGTTATACTCGTACTTTAGTACTTTATTAAGCTAGAAACATGACGCATTTGAATACATTACAATATTACTGTAGTACTTATATAATTAATTACCTCTTCTTTTTCTCCCAATGAGTCACCATTTTCAATACGAAATCTTCTACCACCTGGATCTTGACCAGAAGCATCCAATTGAGGTAACTGAAAAAAATATGACAAAATCCGATTAGTTGAAATAATTGCACAATATGTACAATGCACAGCTAAATTTCTAATATCTAAGTAGTTATAAAATAATAATTATTAATTATCATATATCACTAAAAAATACATAAAACAATTCTTATATTGTGTTATTAGTTTACATGTGTGAATATATTTTTGGGTTTTGACTAATGAACAATATAAAAACAGCAAAAGTGAACTTGAAAAATTATAAAACATAATAATTTGAAATATTTTGCTATAAATTATTCACTTTACACATTATGCTAACGTTGATTATAAAATATAATATAATTAGTAGTGCAGTGAATAATGTATTCACGTATTTTTATTTAATTTTTTTTTTTAAGTAAAACATATGTTCATATTATAACATACAATCGTATATATATATATATATCTCAAAAAGCATCGTATTTTTTAAACTTTTAATCGAGTTTTTTTTTGAACCACCACGCTATATATTTATAAATATATGTATACTGTATGTTTGCACGTTGTGCGTCCATAAACGAAACACGTATCAAAAACATAATATATATATATATATATATATATAGATTGTAGTTCTTAACAAATTCCGGTGTGTGGGTAGTAGTATGAACCACCCGGCTCTTAGGAATACAGTACAAAAGCCCAAAAAACTTAATCATGAAATATTAAACAACAGCCGAATAAATTAGCAGGTTCAAAAAGCGCTGCGCGTTTTCGAATCAAATATATATTTGCCAACGAAGATCATTGTATAAACAGAAATACAGAATGCAGAATATACACGCACGACATGCGCACTTTGGGTCAGTTCAAACTGCGAATCAAATTCGAGCTATTCACTACGCTCTCTAGCACATTTATCTTGCCGTTATTTTTACACATGTTTTCTGTAACATCGTTAATTTTAGAATAAGCAGATCAGGGACTAAAAATAATTGGTTTTGAAACCGCAACCCTTACATACACGACTTTGTTTTCGCGTGAGCTCTCCGTATGCAAAAGTGGAAGTGGTCGCTATGACAAGCGGTGCGGTGGAGGAATTTGTTTTGCCTGCGCGACCAGTCATGATCTTATTCCGTGGCGACTATAGTCGTTAGCATTAAATTTCCATACGAAAATCACCGTTATGCGGTACCGTCTGTGAAAGTTTCATCACACGTAGTAGATGATCAAGATTTTCCCCATCACATCAAAGATTTCATTTAGCCCGTGGTCTAACTTTCATACTTATCAGTGACCAATGGTCGTTACTTCCAAGAAAAATCCCAAACTCCTAAATGACATTATAACAATATTATTATAATATACATTTACCTATTCAATCGCCATAAAATGAAATGTGTGTTTCGATAATAATATGTAATTGTGAATTTTATACTGTGGTACATGACGAATAATTTAAAACATTATGGGCTTTGCTATTTTATTTTTTTTCGTTTTATACATTTCACTTTACGTAAAGCATCCTCTTAAACCAGAGGTTCCCAAACTGTGGGTCGCGACCCAAAATTGGGTCGCAATTATATTTTTGGTGGGTCGCGCTATATTTTATATTAAAAATAAATATATATTTTTTGTTTTAAGCAACTGATTCACTAAAAAAAAATAGGTCATTCATTGATATTGTGGGTCGCCAAATTTTAAAAAATTCCCAAAATGGGTCGTATAATAAAAAGTTTGGGAACCATTGCCTTAAACACTAAATTTCGCACTCCTTTATCGATGTTTTCACTTTATATTATTTTCTTTGCAAAGTATGTACACGGTATTTTATAACACTCTGTTGTGTGATTATTTGCAACGTTTACTGAGTATACAGGTTTGCGTTCCACTACACTAATCTACGCTGTACAAACACATCCACCATCCAAAATAACGATATTATAATCATATCATGTATAACACAATTAAAAATATAATTAATGATTCAAAAAGCAGCATTAAGCAGCAGAAGTAAGAGCTTGTTTAATATATGAATATGACATTTATCAAAATGTGATATTATATTAGAGCTTTTGATTAATATATATATATATATATATATAAGGACGGGGGCTTTGACATGGATGTAAAACATAGGATTAAGTGCGGGTGGATGAAATGGAGAGAAGCATCCGGCGTGTTATGCGATAAGAGAATTTCAATTAGGCTGAAAGGTAAATTTTATAAAAGTGTAGTGAGACCAACTATGCTGTATGGTTCAGAGTGTTGGGTGGTTAACAGGAGAATAGAACAAAGTATGAGTGTCGCGGAAATGAGAATGCTTAGATGGTTGAGCGGAGTGACAAGAGAAGATAGAATAAGGAACGAATACGTGAGAGGCAGTGTTGTTGTAGCGCCAATTGTGGACAAGATGAGAGAAAATATGCTGAAATGGTTTGGGCATGTGATGAGGCGAGAGGAAACGAATGCAGTAAGAGTGGTTATGAAGATGGACGTTGAAGGGAAAAGAGGAAGAGGAAGACCAAAAAAGAGATGGTTGGAGACTATGGAGAATGACATGAGGGCTGTCGGTGTGTGCAGAAGAGATGTGATTGACCGAGTGAAGTGGAGGTGTAGGACAAGGGTGGCCGACCCCAAATAGTTGGGAGGAAGGCGAAGCAAAAGAAAAAGATATATATAATCATATATTTTAAATAATAATAGAAAACTAAATTAAAAATAATACAATTTTGATATTAAAAAACTAACCAAAGAAATTTAAACTGTACTATACATATACACACATACTAGTATCTTTTATACCACTGTAAAAAAAAATTAACAGTAATAAATACAGAATAGTTAGTATCATAGGTATAGTATCATTAGTAACCCATAAAAATAATTTCATGATTAAAACTTGCATAACTGACAACATAAATTCTAAAAAAGAAAATAGTTTTGTTACACGAGTGCATTTACAGAAAAACTGTTTTAGTTGAATTTAGCCTTAATTTATTTTATTTTCATTTTAGTTTTTCGTATAATTTCAACTATTATTTATTAATTTATTGATTTTAAAGCGTATTTTATCAAATTCTTTCTTGTTGTATTACGTTAAAAAGTCTGAAAAAAAACCTTTTTCTGAGTTGCCACTTTCAAGGTGACGTGAGCTAATTCACCTCGGCAATCCCTATTGAACTGTCAAGTTCTTATATTAATATAGCTCGTATTTTGAAGGGATTTTTGGGATGTTCCAAGTGTCCCATGTTTGAGGATACAATGATCAAGTGACAAGTGTCCTTTTTATATAGTTGAATCCCATTGTACAGACATAACCTATTTCCCAAACATTTTGTACAACTTTTGACAGCTCATCGAGTTCTAATTCTATTTTGTAGTTCAATAATAATTTCAATTATTATTTATTATTAAAAAAACATAATAATAAGAATGCTGACTTTAGAGGTTAAGTTTAAAAACCAATTTTTTCATTGCGATAATTACTTAAATTACTATTTTTTATTTAGATTCATAATATGCATGGTAAAATCGACTAAGTTATTTTTTTTTTTTTTTTTTTTTTTTTTTTTTTATATATTTAGTACCTCTATATTATTCCAAAAGAATAACTCATTTTATTAAAAAATACTCACTTCAGAAAATACATTATCATGTAATGGTTGATTTTTAAACAAATTGACTATTATTAGGCAGATAAGTTATTTTTTTAAATTTAAAACCTTCCATTTCAATGACAGAATTAGAAATTGACTGAAGTAAACAGAGTATAGATGCGTTGTCTAACATTTATCTCTTTTTGGCTGTTTTGATGATGTCAAAATGATTATGAAACGAATATTCTATAAAACTAAAGAAAAATATTTTGTGGACTTAGGCGTTCATATGAAAATGTTGTACCAAATATAAGAGTGTAACTCAATTTTAACCAACTCATATTATATTTGTAACAATTATAATGTTAATATATAAACAAATATATAAATATATTTTACCTATATAAAAAAAATACCTGGTTTAATATAAAACTTGTATATGTAATGATAACATTTTTTTTTTTTTATCACCATAGAAAAATATTTTTTCTTATATTTTTACAACCACATAAGTGGGTATTATATTATAGGTTTATAAGAGAGACTTATACGATTAAAGTCATTCAAAAATTATTAAAATCCATAGGCACATTTTTTTTTTATAAGCGTTTGAACAGCGAATATTGACAAAAAATTACATGTAAAATATAATATAATGTATAATATTCTAGACTGACAAAGATATTGGTTTTTTTTTAAAATGCTCTAACTCAAAAATGAAAAACCACAACAACTTGAAATTTTCACCAAATCTTTATATTGACGTTCTCTATACATGGTTAAGATTTCAAAGTATTTTGACATATTTTGACTTATTTATAGACAATTTAAATTTTCGATTTTTGTAAAATTTTTGTTTTTAAACATCTATAAAATTTAATTGGTTGACCCAAAACTCTTGAAAATTTAATACAAGGTTTATAATAAGTTAAACTTATTGTAACTAAAAGATATCGGTGATCGGTTAACTCAATTTTTTTTTATAAGCCCTTAATGCTCAAATTTGTATAAAATGTGTAAAAATCACGATAATTTGCAAGTTATTTTGTAGATAAAAATTCATAAAATTTTTTTTGTTCATACTTAAGGTTCAAAATTTTAACACGAGGTTATCTATAAGCTACTCTTCAAAAATCTTTAAAAAAATGTCTACCGGACTAAGAGGAAAAAATTGTATGACTGTTTGAAATTTAAATATTTACGAAATTTCATAAAATAGCGATTTATTCTCAGACGATTTTAAATATTTGTTATAATTCAAAAAGTATAAGTCGCAGATTTTTGAAATTTCTACCAGCTGTTAAGATTGGTATTTTTTTAATGCAATATTTTTTTTCAAAATATTATATTGATTTTTAAGCCACTTATAGGCATTTAAAATATTCGATTTTTTTACATTTTATTTTTATAATCGGTGATAAAAAAAATTTGGCTACTACAAAATACTTGAAAATTTAATCGAAGATTCCACAGAAATAATTCTTATTGTCATTCAAAAATTATTAAAATCCATAGGCACAATTTTTTTTTATAAGAGTTTGAACAGCGAATATTGACATAAAATTACATGTAAAATATAATATAATGTATTATATTCTAGACGGACAAACTATGTCACTGTATGCAACTGCTAACTCATCCTAATTGAAAAATATATTTATCGTTTCAAAATAAAATATACTTTTTACAATATTTATAAATAACAATGTATTATATCCTAGACAAACATATGAACTCCGTTCAGAATCGTTATTCGTATACAATGATATCTATCATTGCATTCAAATTTAACAAATCCATTATAATAATGACCTATCCTATAAGCGAGGTGCACTCCACCTCTAACTGTACAGCAGAGCGAGGCCCATCCGGTTCTTTTTTAATTCCATTATTATTTTCACTAATTTAACAAAAACATTATTTGGTGGTATTCGAACATATTACATTTTAAGAGCAAATAGTAGATTTTACACAAGGTAATTTGGAAGGAATTGGTACAAAAAAGAAAATTAAATTTGAGTGAAAATGGTACATGTTCTAACACTTAAAAAAAATAATTTTGAGAAATATCATGTATAATAAGCAGAACACGGAATTTTATTTTCAAATATTTATTTAATGGCCAATACTTAAAAATGTTTATAATTATAACACGAATTTCTATTACATACTCTTAAAATAAAAAACAAATTTACTATTACCAACACATTTAATATGTACCTAATCTATTACCTATGCTGGATGCGTTGAGAAGTTAAATAAAGTCTATTAAAATAGCAACTTGCAATTTACATTAATATCTTTTACAGGCTTATCCATAAGTAACTAGGACATATCCATATGATATTTAGATAGAATCAATGACCCAACTTTTTTTTTTTTTTACAAAAAATACACATATGTGAGCTGTATTTTTCAATACTTTAAGTGATATGGGTAAAAATGTATAAATAAAAATAAAAAATTAAATAATGAATTTAAATGCTTTAGAAAACAAGATAAACGTACTAAAAAAAATATTATTTTATTATTTTAAATTCTTATTTTTATCAATTATTCATCTTCTTCTATTTTTTACTCTGAAAACTTTTTTCAAAAAATGAATATATAATTTAGATAGATACATTTTTCAAATATTTACTTTGTATAAATTGTGTTTTATATGACTTCAATAGGTACATAAATATATTGGTGTAACTAAATGTGTATCAAATTCTATCCATTTGTATACAAAAATGACATAGAAACATAAAAATCAACTAACAATGTCAAAAAAAATATTCTGAAAATTAAAAATGTCTTAAATTATAATCCATCATAATATTTCGGAAAATGTATAAAATAATTGTATTTATAAATTATTCATTAATAACAATTTATAACTTATATTAATTATTAAGATAAATAAGAAAACAATTGATTGAACACTTAATTTGCTTAATTATTAAAAATTAATAATTATTTTAATGTTTTTTTTATTTTTTATGACAGGAAGTTTTAGAAACATATATTGTCGAATTGAAATAAATACTATAATTTAAAAAATTCTATACCAATATTGAATTCAAAATATACTTTACTACTAAGGTGTTATATTTTATGCACATATAATTATTTTGTACCCGCGAAACCGTTGCGGAAGTGACATAGATTGTTTAATACGACATAATTCATTAGGAGTATTTATGTTTATATATATACATATACTTAGCTTCTTTTGCATAATTTTCCAGCACAACGATAGCTAGTTATTGTCAAAGAGATTTAGTCGTTTTTAACATTGAACCCTGTTTAATTGCATCTGTCACCGGCATTTCATTAAAATCCTTTCACCACGCTAAACAAGAGAATCGAACGTTTCGCCTAAACCACGTATACATACATATATATATATATATATATATATATATATGTATAAATAAATCGTAATAATATTATATCGTCAGCCCTGAAAATAATGCCTCTCTAATGACACCCTCGACGGCACATCTATAATTTTATATCTGTTCGAACAAAATATTCGAAATAGACTTATAAATATGCGATATGATAAAAAACAACGTTAGGCGATGGTGGGTAACAATGTCGACGGGCTAACGACAGCTAGGATTAATCATGAGAACAAATGATAATTATCTATCGTTGCAGGCAAGTTAATGACGTGACAGGAATGGAAGCGTGCGAGCGCTCTTTAATATAGTGAATTTCGTATAGTTGAGGGGTGAGATGGGGGATAAATAAAAAATAATTGAAATTCTGTAGTGGTAACAATACAAAGCGAACAACGGTATATAGGTATGCGACGAGGGAATGGTCTCCTTATCTGTGACACACGCCGTCGACTCCAATCGATAACCCTCTTTCGAATTTGACACAACCTCCCTTACTCAGACCTTCATAGGAAAATCATCTGCGCACAGACGATATTCAAACACACATCAACGCCGTTTGTCGGATAAAATTCCTGTCACACATGCCAAACACCTAAATAATGTGAACGGTTACGACACGATTTCGCTTCAGTCTATACAAGAGATAATAAGACAAGATAATGTAAGGAAATCAAATAATATGATAACACAAAAGCTCCATGTACATAATAGAAAAATCAGAGGTGAACATTTTATAATTAAAAATAACATTTATTTTCTTGGGACTCATTTGTTCAATTAGTTATACTTCATTTGTAAACGCATTTAAGAACTATTAATTTTTTAAATAACTTTTTAGTTGGAAAAATCTGTTACGTTAAAGTCCAACAAACATTTATAATTATGTATAAATTATGTTATATTTAATCATATTTGAAATAAAAATAAAAATAATAAATGTATTATGAAGATTTTTTAGCAAATTAGTTAATAAGTACTTAATATTTATAATTAATAAATAAATTAATAAATAATTAAAATGGCACGATATAATATTATACAAAATTACTGCTTAGTGATCCAAGTAGGTACTAATAATCAAATTAAAAAGTCCTAAAAGAAATATCTATAAGTTGAATAGGTAAATAATATCGTTTCAATCGTAACTATTTCAACTTCTGACTTACAATATTTCACATAGTAAAAAATAAAGGTCTTTTGAAGCAACAATTTGAAGCAAAAACCAGAAATATCAAATCGTTATAATTATTAAATTTTTTTTCCAAATGGTATATGGTTAGAAAATACTTAATGTGACAATACATAACTTTGACTTTTAATTTGAATGAGCTCAATATGAATAAATATATTTCAAATCGAATTAATAAAAATAATGAAATTGCTGATATTTATGAAATTAATATACAGGTATACTTAAAATGTAACCAGTGTTGGCAAAATTTTATCTAGATAATTATTCGAATAAAAATTACTACAGTACACTACAGTACACTACAGTATTGACATGTAGATGGATGTTAAATAATTTCTTTTATTTTAGACCACTTTTAATCACGTTCATTCTCATAGAAATCGAGCAAAAATTAAATTTTTAAAATGTTAGGACTTCGCTAGCTACGCCTGCCGAGACTCCACTCACAAACTCGAGTGCTACTAGGTCTCATTTTTCGAGAGGATGGGGCTTCGCCCAAATTGGAATTATAGTCTAAGCCTAACATAGTTTTTATACAAACCTTAATACTGTTATAGATGGGATTATGCTTCGTATGGGAACCTAAAACCTCGCTGCGCAATTAAATCAGATGTTTGCGATTGTATATTAGAAAAAAGTGCAAAAAAAAATTCGTTACATAAAGTTTGTTCTCGTGACTATCGTACATCGTATTGAGATACACATTTACCACTGGGCTACAAAATTTCGATTGAAAATCATAATTTTCTAAGTTATTTAACTTGTTAAACATAAAATTTGAAATGACATAACTTCAAAGCTATATCTAAGTGCCAAATTCTGTTTTCACCATCGTTTACAGAGTACTTAACTACGTATGCTAAAAAATAAAATTGCAAAAAAATGTGACTTGTAAAGTAGAAATACCTATACCGATATTAATCTTATTCAATATTTATTGTGTAACTTAAAATACAATGCCAACTATTGTTTATAATATGTGACTGTTTTTATTTACCAATCATATGTTTACCAAAATAAAATAAACGAAAATTATTCAAATATTTATACTAGAAATTTAGTCCAATAACCATAATTGAACTGTATTTAAATAAATTATTAAAAAAATCATTCAAATATAAAAAAAATGTATTCGAATAAAATATTAACTAAATAATCATCAAAATAAAATTTCATTTGAATAATGCCCAACTCTGAATGTAATTCAATTATTTAGCTGTATTGAGAATTTTTTATTTATTTGCTGGCGAAATGTACCTGAATAGACCCAAAAAGTCTATGTAGATATTGAATAGCTTTTTTCACTATATTCTTTCGTACGTAATAGTAAAGCGTTATAGATTTATAATTTTATCACTACAATATAAACAATATTATCGAAACTAAAATTAATTACTAATATTTCATATATACTGAGCACATATTTTTATATTTATTTTAAAATATATATGACAAAAAATAATTATAAATTCTGTAAGTAAAAAAATGTATTTAAAGTATTATTCTAAAATATATGCAATTGTAAAATATTTCTAATATGGCATAAAAAAAGTTAGATGCATATTAATTTTTATAATTTATATAAGTCAAAAAATAATTTGCTAGTATCAAAAGTTCTTATAAAGTATAAATAATTATAATATTATATGACAATAAAATATGAAATATTGGGGTAGTTTACTTTTTGTTTTTTTGTTCATGAAATATATGTAGTAAAAAAAAAGTTTGATAATCCTCAAATATAATTATTTAGGATTTGTGAAAAGTAATACGATAATTTTCATCCAGGTTAATTAAGAAATATCTAGCAAAAGTAAGTTTACCTATAATTTGAAATAATATGATAATAATGAAACCCATAAAAATTAGCTTTTATGACGTTATACGTAAGTACATAATTTTAAAATTAATTTTTATTTTAAAAAAACATGACACCAATGTGATATTTAGTTTTATTTGATATCCATCTTGATGTCGATAAATAAATAATTATAAAATTGTTTAATCGGCGTAGTAAAATATACACTAAATCGATTGTCTATAAACACCTTTAAAGAATAAAAAAATATTATATTTATTAGTATAATCGACAAGTGAAAAGTCACGAAATTGATATGATTATTTTTATTCGTAGAAAGAAACTTTAAATAGTTACGTACCAAACTCAGCAATACGAATTTTTAAGCTTTATAGCACGTTCGTGACTGTCAATTTTGCAGTTGTTATTAGTGAAAATTGTATATTAAACGATTTTTTCGTATTTTTTGGGTGTGCCACTATAAAAGCCATGTATTTTCGATATTTTAATATCTATATTTATTTTATACGCCTTGGACGATACGTCTTGTATATTTATTTGAAATGTTTACAATTTTTTTAGATGTATTCTTTTAGTTTTACTGTTTCATTGAAAAAATTAACCTACTAATATTATATTAATAGTATACAAATAAATAAAATTGTACCTCATGAACATACAAATTATTATATGTATTATATATTTTTTATATAAATTATAAAAGGTGAATTATCCATTTTTCCAAAAAAATTAGAAAACAACACATCGAGTAGATTATTATTTATAAATTTTAAATAATAAAACCAAGTACTTAAATTTATAGTTATATTCAAGAATGTAAGCAAAAGTAATTCATAGGGAAGTTAGTAATATATTCAAGTAATAATTATTAGTATACGTATCGATTTATTTACTAACTGGGATTTTGGCAATGAGGGAAGTTTGAACCTTTCCACCTATGCCTCTGGTTGTATCCAACACTTCTCCATGCTCACTGCAAAAACTTCAAATACTAATAAATATTTACATACTAATTGTATGTTTGATTTCAAAAAATGAATAACTTTTTTTAAAAAAAAAAAAAGGAAAATTTAATTAAATAAAGTTTCGAATGAGTTTTTAACTATAAAAAATAAAATAAAATATTTTCAGTAATAAATAAATTAAAATTAAAAAAATAAAGCTATAATTAGCATACACTTGCCTAAAATCAATCGTTCAATAATTGCCTATTTTAGATCATCTTCTAATAGTAGGAGCGATGACCCGTAAGTTATTGCAGCGATTTGAAGGATTATATTACACCAAAAAATTATAATAAAAACAATATAAACGAAACTAACTGTTGTTGGCTTACAGTCTACTACTAGTATGCATAATATATACGTACATATATTTATTATTCTATTCGTGCAATTAAACATGTTGATGATGAACGAAAATAGACTTCACTTAACTTCATTAAAACATAACGCTGTATACGTAACGATAAAACAAAGGCCAGAGACGAAGAGAACAAACTATCTATAAGAACTATAAAAGTTCACTACACGTTGCACTATTAAAGAGATAGAATGGGTCTGACCAGTGTTGTCAATTCTGGCCACATTGTTACTTTCCGAATAAAATAGGTATGTATACATTTTACAATAATTCTCGATAATTTGAACGTGGATTACACAGTCATTTAGTTTTAATAATACAATTGTTTAAGTAAAAAAATGTTCGGCTACAGAAATCCATTAGTGTAAATTATTTTTAATTTTGGACATTTTCTTTGTATATACATTTTTAATTTTATTCGTTTCTAATAATCGATAACAATAAAAAAATATTATAAAATTAAAAATATTGTTACATGGTAATTATATGAAAAATTCGACGTTAAATTAATTGAATAAGAGAAAAACTAATTCTAGTATCGACTAGTAAAAGCAAAATAAGTTTAACGACATGAAGTACACTAAAGCACAATGGGTATTTGAAGCATTTTATCGCAATAGCGCTAGCATAAAATTATTAGTATAGTAATCGTTTATTGTTATTTCAATAATTTATTTGCAATTGAATGGCGATTTTAAAACCAAAATTATTTTCATAAAACTAAATAATAATAAATAAAGTTAATGTATTCAAGAAAGTTAAACTATTTAAACTCTTAATTATTAAATACATTGAAAATATTTTTATTATTTAAAAATCAATAACATAAACCTGGAAAATATTTAGATGATAATTCAGTTTTACAGTATAACACTATAAGTTTTATAAAATGTACTTTGGGATTAATTCAGAAGCCATTAAACACGATGCTTAAAACATGTTTAAGTAGTTACGAAATTCACCAAGAGCAAAATCTCAGCTAGATGTTTTTACTACAGTTTATATGTCATTTCACTCAGTACAAGGAAAGAACGTTTAAACGTCTGGAACCTGTGGCCGTTTAGATATGGATTAGCTTGTGTCCTGTTTCCAAAAGATTTACGGTTCCAGCAAATCATCAATCTTCAGAGACCTCGAGGGTTCAAAGACACAAAAAAATATATACCCCGGGTGTACAAGATAGGGGTGGAAATTTCTAGCCAAGATTTTCCATATTAACTCCGTGACATAAGGAGGAAAGTCGTTTCATAAAATACGACTCCACACCCTCAAAGTTCTTATACTTAAACCAATATAAAACCAACCTCTAATGGAGTTAAATTATCCGATCGGAACTGTGCCAAGACAAATGCATGTTGTCCACGAATGCACGTGCGCACAATTTGTCAACAGTTTTCGAGTGAACGCAATGAGTACAAAAAACATTATACAGAGACGAATCACCATAAACTACCTGAATACATTGTAAAATAACTTAGGTACCGTTATATTTATGAATATTTAATAAGTTTTTTTAAAGTTATTAAGTTATAAGTTAAGTTAAGTTAAGTTAAGATATATTAAGTTTGAAGTCATAAGTTTTTTTTAAGTCAATAATGTAATAAGGTTTAATTGTAATAAACTGTTATAATACAACATTCCATATTCAAGTTGTTCTAGGTTCAATATAATTTTAAATAGCAACGGTAAACAAGACCGAAATTGTATAAAATTCTATACTGTAACAATAAAAATAAGTTTTTTTTCGTATCAAAATATAGCCAATTATACGTATATTTTTTTTTTTAGTAGCATGTTATCATAAGACTTACATAATGCATATTTTATGTTAAATGAGTACATTTTCTTATAATATATGACATATATAAAAAAAATAATTTATACCCTATATACAGCTATGACTATACAATTAAAGATTACATAAATAATTTATATATAAAAATTAATTAATTAATTTATTAACGGAAGCCTGGAGTATTATTTTATGTTTAATGTACAATCGGTTTTAGATTAAAAAATTCATCATTAGGTGCATAAAAACTCAAATCAATCGCGACTCAATAAAACATTGACTTTTTATAAATCCGATAATGAATTTTTATTTCGAAATCAGTCGTTTATTACACAAGTAATAATACTTCAAGCTACGTATTTATTTATATATATTTATGTTAAATGATGTTTGAGGAACAAAATGTTTCATTGGATGATAATGTTATTTACGTGGAACCTTTTCATTTTAATCCAGGTATCATTTCCTTATATGACTTTTAATTGATAATAAGTTATATTAAACATTTGTATTACCTAATTTTCATGGGTGGTAAAGAATAAATGTATAAATATTCAAAGTATAAAACATGTACTCAATGTAATTAAAAAAAAATCTTAAGTAACGTATTTTAGAAATCAGCATCTCGAAAAATTTACAAATTTTCAATAAATCGTTTTAACTGAAGTTGGTATGAAAAACAACTTGGTAAAATAAAAAATTACATGTTAATCTGTTTATGAAATTTTAAAACGTCGAGTAACTAACATTTAAAAAATAAACTTAAAATTCATATTTCGTAATGTAATTAATAAACTATAATGAAATTATAGAGAAAAAGGCGAAGATGCAAGAACAGGTAAGACTCCACGATGGGGTGTGAAATCGATCATATGTAGGATTGGTGAATGGTATTTCTGTATTATTCTTTTAAAGTTGAAACTAATAAGTATACCATTACTCTTAAACAATACGATTTTAGATGATAGAAGTTCACCCGATATAAACTGAATCAACCGATTCGTTTATATTTCTAAAATTGGTTTACACAGTAGTAGAATCCAATTTCTTAATAAGGTAAGTTGAACTATAGTTAAAATCCTATCCTATATAATCCAGTAAAATACAAAAATAGGATACTTTTAAAAATAAACGATTAACAGAATAATAATAAATCAATAACATAATATACCATATAAAAACTAAATCATGGGCATAATTGTTTTTAACGCTTTAAAAACTTGATGAAGATCTAATATATGCAGTTGATGATGAGCAACAAAACTCAGTTATAAAAAATACAAGTAACTATCATCGTAAAGTTTTATTTTACCGTTTAATAAAGTTATTTTTTATTAAAAATCACACATTTTTTAAACACTGACCACCTCAAATATCACGATTTTAATATTTAATTAACTGTAAACTTTATTTCACTATTAAAAAATAATACACAGTAAAAACAACGAGTGAAATTAAATGTGACAATAATTGTTTTTTTTCTATTCATGCTCCTAATGAATAAGTTATGCTGGATAATGAACAAATGCGTAATTTTTATAATTTATAATTAAAATATAATAATGAAATTCCTATATTGTGTTATAGGTACTTAATACTTTCAATAATAAATATTTTAAATTAATCATTTAAATTATATTTATATGTTATTAGTAATGATAGTTAAGTAGTATTAGTAAAGTATTACATAGTTCTTGAAATAAACCTAGTTTACATTAATTGAGATGGATAATATTCGAAACAAACTGTTTTATCTATACCATTATATGTTTTACGCAGTTAAGTACAGAGATAAAATATAGTACGAGTATATGACAGGAATCATTTGAAAACAATTTAATAATTAGATTTTATTTCATCATTAGTATTAAGTAACTTATCCTTTAAATATACACTGAAAGTAACCGTTAGTATGTATATTTTATATTACAAAAGCACTAATAACAATATTTAAATTTTAAACTTAAATTTTATGAAAACGATAGGAAATAATATGATAAGTGAATCCACAGCTTTATATACCCATTTTAATATATTTTAATAGGATTATTTTTAGAGCATTTAAGGAAAAATATTATATCCAATACATATATTACATTCACCAATAAATGTACCGTTTATAAAATCATTATTAATTAATTACAACAAATTTTTTTTTTTTTTAATATAAATTGTGTTTCATTAATCATACGTTTATTAACTATATTAACTAAGTCCATGATAGTTATATAAAATAATAATATATTAATAATTCACTGAACAATAGCGAGTATATGGTAATTTAAGTTGTGTTTATTTATGTTTATGGGTCATTTGCTTAATAATGTAAAAATCCATCAACCCTAAAACTGCTAAAAACTTCTAAAGAAATTATAAAATCAACTATTTCAATTATTTAGTGACTAAGATAATCACTACAGTCTTACAATTATTAGGGGCTTATATAAATTAGAATATTGCATGCAATAAAATCGTTCATTTATTAAGTGACCCTCTGCTTCTATAACAAGTACAGGGGAAAATATCTGCTTAGTATATTAGTATTTAAAAGTTCAAGGGACTGCGTTTTAATTTAATCACACGTAGTCGTAATTTAAATTTGTAAATATCATGAATACACTAAATTAATATACTCATGTGTTCATTATGTTACTTTCGAGTGACTTATAATCGTATCCAATAACGTCAACTAAGAAATATATAAATAAATATTTTATACATATAAATCAATAAATAATGGGACCAATTTGTATAAAAGTTCAAAAAATAAACAAATAAATGAATAAATAAAAGCTTAGTCTGAGGTTTTGTTACATTTATAATGTTCAACCGGTTTCAAGTTTTAGATTCTGAACGGAGTGAAGAATGTATTGATTTTACAATGATGTGTGTTTTTTTTTTTATTTTTTTATTTTTTTATTTTTTTTTTGTGTCTGTCGACACGATTTGGGGCAGTAAAAATGCTTCGATTGCCTTATGTAACAACTTTTCTGAAAGGACTTGTTGGTACTTTGGGAAGTCAAAAGTAAAAAATTTTCAATATTTTTTAAATGCGACGAAAAAAACCATAAAAAAATAAGGGAAAAACGGGAGTTTTTACGCAAAACCAGTTTTCGATAAAATCAAATTTTTTATTTTGCTATAACTCAAAAACTAATCGATGTAAATACTTGAAATTTTCACTAAATATTAAGATTAGCGTTCTCTATACACTCTTAAATTTTCAAAGTATTTTGACTTTTATTGAGCTATTTATAGACAATTGAAATATTCAATTTTTTTAAGTATTTTTTTTTTTTAAATAACGATAAATTTTTTTTGCCGGCCAGAAAATCTTGAAAATTGAATACAAGGTATCTTATAAGTTGTTCCTTAACTGATAAAAAAAAATCTTTAATCGTAAGTCACAATTTTTTTTTATAAGTGCCAAAAAAGGTGTCGTCAGACACAAAAATAAAAAAATAAAATAATAAAAAAAAACTCACATCATTGTAAAACCAATAGATTCCATCACTCCGTTCAGAATCTAAAATGTGGGTCAGTATTAATTTCTGAATTTATAGTTAAACTTTCATTAGCTAAAATACATTGAAAATTGGTTTTTTTAAATAAATATTAATATTGCAAATAGTATATGTTGATAGAAATGTTTCATGAAAAGATTAAAAAAAAAAAAAGAACCGGATGGGCCTCGCTCTGCTGTACAGTTAGGGGTGGAGTGCACCTCGCTTATAGGATAGGTCATTATTATAATGGATTTGTTAAATTTGAATGCAATGATAGATATCATTGTATACGAATAACGATTCTGAACGGAGTTCATATGTTAGTCTAGAATATAATACAATGTTATTTATAAATATTATATAAGTATATTTTATTTTAAAACGAAAAATTTAGAAAAACCGAAAATTTAAATTGTCTATAAATAAGTCAAAATATGTCAAAATACTTTGAAATTTTAACCATGTATAGAAAACGTCAATATAAAGATTTAATGATAATTTCAAGTTGTTGCGGTTTTTCGTTTTTGAGTTAGGGCATTTTAACAAAACCGATATCATTTGTCAGTCTAGAACATTCTACATTATATTATATTTTACATGTAATTTTATGTCAATATTCTCGATGTTCAAACGCTTATAAAAAAAAATTGTGCCTATGGATTTTAATAATTTTTGAATGACATTAAGAACTACTTCTGTGGAATCTTCGATTAAATTTTCAAGTATTTTGTAGAAGCCAAATTTTTTTTATCACCGATTATAAAAATAAAATGTAAAAAAATCGAATATTTTAAATGACTATAAGTGGCTTAAAAATCAATATAATATTTTGAAAAAAATATTGCATAAAAGAAATACCAATCTTAACAGCTGGTAGAAATTTCAAAAATCTGCGACTTATACTTTTTGAATTATAACAAATATTTAAAATCGTCTGAGAATAAATCGCTATTTTATGCAATTTCTTAAATATTTAAATTTCAAACAGTCGTACAATTTTTTCCTCTTAGTTCGGTAGAAATTGTTTTGAAGATTTTTGAAGAGTAGCTCATAGATAACCTAGTGTTAAAATTTTGAACCTTAAGTATGAACAAAAAAAATTTTATGAATTTTTATCTACAAAATAACATGCAAATTATCGTGATTTTTACACATTTTATACAAATTTGAGAATTAAGGGCTTATAAAAAAAAATTGAGTTAACCGATCACCGATATTTTTTAGTTACGATAAGTTTAACTTATTATAAACCTAGTATAAAATTTTCAAGAGTTTTCGCTCAATCAATTAAATTTTATAGATGTTTAAAAACAAAAATTTAACAAAAATCGAAAATATAAATTGTCTATAAATAAGTCAAAATATGTCAAAATACTTTGAAATCTTAACCATGTATAGAGAACGTCAATATAAAGATTTGGTGAAAATTTCAAGTTGTTGCGATTTTTCATTTTTGAGTTAGAGCATTTTAAAAAAAACCGATATCTTTGTCAGTCTAGAATATTATACAGTATATTATATTTTACATGTAATTTTTTGTCAATATTCGCTGTTCAAACGCTTATAAAAAAAAATTGTGCCTATGGATTTTAATAATTTTTGAATGACTTTAAGAACTACTTCTGTGGAATCTTCTATTAAATTTTCAAGTATTTTGTACGAGCCAAATTTTTTTTATCACCGATTATAAAAAAAAAAATGTAAAAAAATCGAATATTTTAAATGCCTATAAGTGGCTTAAAAATCAATATAATATTTTGAAAAAAATATGACATAAAGGAAATACCAATCTTAACAGCTGGTAGAAATTTCAAAAATCTGCGACTTATACTTTTTGAATTATAAAAAATATTTAAAATCGTTTGAGAATAAATCGCTATTTTATGCAATTTCGTAAATATTTAAATTTCAAACAGTCATAAAATTTTTTCCTCTAATTCCGGTAGAAATTTTTTTAAAGATTTTTGAAGAGTAGCTTATACATAACCTCGTGTTAAAATTTTGAACCTTAAGTATGAACAGAAAAAATTTTATGAATTTTTAACTACAAAAAAACTTGCAAATTATCGTGATTTTTACATATTTCGTATAAATTGTAACTTTGAGCACTTATAAAAAAAAATTGTGACTTACGATTTTAGATTTTTTTTTATCAGTTAAGGAACAACTTATAAGAAACCTTGTATTAAATTTTCAAGATTTTCTAGGCAGCCAAAAAAATTTTATCGTTATTTAAAAAAAAAATACTTAAAAATATTGAAAATTTCAATTGTCTATAAATAGCTTAATAAAAGTCAAAATACTTTGAAAATTTAATGGTGTATAGAGAACGCTAATCTAAACATTTGGTGAAAATTTCAAGTATTTACATCGATTAGTTTTTGAGTTATAGCAAAATAAAAAATTTTAACTTTTGACCCCCCAAAGTACCAAATAGATTCACTTTCCTTTCAGAAAAGTTGCTACATAAGGCAATCGAAGCATTTTTACTGCCCCAAAACGTGTCGACAGACACAAAAAAAAAAAAAAAAAAAAAACACACATCATTGTAAAATCAATACATTCTTCACTCCGTTCAGAATCTAAAATAAAATAAAATAATTTAATCAAATGTGTCAGAAAATGTTCATTTCGTATTAAATATGTGTCATATTTATTATCAGTTCTTCAATATTAAGAAGAAAAAAAAATATTGCATGTTGATCTTATGTCAACAAATTTATGGACAGCAATTTGTATCAATTTAAAAGAAATATTTTATAAATTACGATTTATACTTGTCATGATGGTCACATCAATTATAATGCTGATTAATTATACTATTCCGCAAAACAATTAAGTGATATAATATTGCTCAAAAACATTTAGTCAGTAAACTATTATTATTTTTTATACTTTTCAGAAATGATAATCATCTAAATGACCCAATAATAGTACTTGAACCTGTTACTATACACATAACACATTATCATTATGTCATATGTCATATGGCAATGCTTTTTCAATTCTATATAATACTTATGTAAATATAAAATAATGTTAAAACTATTCATAATTCTTATTTCTAAATTTAAATAAACCAATTCTGTGAATGGTTCACAATCATTATATACAAGTAAAATAACCAATAACAATGAAATTCAGAGTGAATTTACAGATGTGTGTTTGATCTGAACTAAGGTGTATAAAATTATAATTGTGCTATATTATAAAAATGCTGTAAAATTATGTTCTTACTAGATTACTTATGTTACTAGTTGATTAATACATTTTACCAGTATAGAATTTTATTTATTACGATGGATAGATTTTCTTCATAAAGCATACCAAAAATCAAATCAAATCTACATTCATCTGAAATTGCTATTTATGAAATACATATTTCGTAAGCAATGTATTCGGTTGATGGGTTCTCAATTTCGACATAGTAATGTAAATAGTAATTAATAAATAAAACTTCACTAATCATAATTACGAACCAGCATATCAAAACATACGCTAATAAAATTTAACTTAATAACCACTGGAATATAAATGTTACAGTGTCTTAGTTTGTGAACATCTGTCGAAAGCCTGTTTATTATCACATGCATATGACTTCTTCGAATCACTTGTGTCTTCAACCAGTAAGTTCGTATATGTTTATTTTATTGACCCTGAGTTGTTTGAAACCATTAAAGGTAAATCAAATATAGAACTTATCGAACACTGGATAAAAATGGACACAAACAAGTTTAAATCTTTTAATTAGACTCTAAGATACAGAAAAATGTCTAAAATGCTATATCTATAAAATGTTTACCAGAGAAAGCTACTCATACTATTCACAATGCATATGGTGACAACTGTCCATTTATTAAATGTCCATTCGTCAGTCGTAAGAAAAGTTGTTCATTCACCAAATATACACTACGCAATGGAGGTTATCTTGCAGCCAAATATTAAAGAGGATGCCAAATTTAATAATAACTGCAATGCCTATAAGATTTGTTGGTTACGGGCTTAAAACTCCAATTTGTGGGTAAAACGAAGAACGGTTAATCACCAATAAAATTATGTTGTTCAATATCTCTGCAAGCGAATACATACAAATATAAAGTACAATAGAGAAGAGCAAAAGGAAACAAACACATAAAATGTTACAACGACCATCAAGGCTATGTATGAGTTAGAACAATTTTTGAAAGCGCATTGGAGTTTAAATTAGCTAGTTTTAGAAACTTTATAATCTTCAAAGATTCAGTAAAACACTTTTTGATGTACAACAAAAATTAAAACAATTTACAACTTCATTAAATTAACATAATTTTAAAACTGAGATGTTTAACTGCGTCTACCTCATTTGAACCATACCTCGACATATATTGTAAGAAAAAAATCTATTGTAATTATAGACATTACATTTTATAGAAAAGTTTATCAATTATTTAAATTAATGTTATTAAAATTAAAATATTATCCAGTTGTTTCCATACTTTACAGATAACAATTTTTAAATTCAAAATGTATTCAAAAAGAGTACATTTTTTTAATATTTTTAAATATAACCAACTAAAATTAACACGCGAGGAATTTTTTAATAATATAAAATCATTATTCAATATTCAATTATGTAGTGACTGATCATTTGATATTCATTTTAGATTCTAAGTAAAATGAAAAACGTGTTGGTTTTTTTTTGTGTTTTTATACACGATAATTAATATGAATACATAGCCATAAGAGATTGTAGGTAGAAAACAATTATCTAGTTGATACTTTAAAAGAAGTTATTTTACGTATTTTCTAACAATATTCTTAATACTTAAAAAAATCTGACCAAATGTGATAAACAACAATATTTAAGCCATACCGGTTCTCTACTAAATCAAAATGTTGTTGTTACCGTAATTTAAAAAAATTATAATCACAGAAAATTTAAATTGTTATTGAATGTTTATATTATGATTAAATAAAGATTTTTTTTTTTTTTTTTTTAGTGAAAATTAAATTTTTCATAAATTTTAATTTTTTTTTTTTTTTTAAATGAGGATAAAATTATTTTGGTTCGACAAATAAAGTTGAAAATATAATTCAGTTTTTCATATTTATACATCATAGTATAATGTTTACAATATTATTTCAATAATTGATTTAATCAGAATTTTATATACAAATATAAAACTAATTAAATAAAATATTAAGATTAATATGAAAAAAAAAAATTAACAAATTTTTATGTATTTAATTTTGACAAAATGATAAAAATGATAAAAATCTACTAAATTTTTCAAGTAAAAGAAATTTAATTTTTATACTTTGAACTTTAAAATTGGATACGGTATTTTTCATATAATATTTCCTATGACTAAAAAAAGAACTGGAATGTTTTAAAAATTCGTTATAAAATTAAATTTTAACAAAATAGGATATTTCAATTAATTTTTATTAAACGGTAGAATTTATTTAGTTACAAACATATTATTGTTTTGAAAAATTTTACTATAGTTTGAGCTGTTTTTAAGCTTATTTTTAATGTTCCAAAAAATATAATATCTCCCAATTTCTTTCATTGAGAATTGTTTTTTTCGAAAGCAACGGTACGTTAGTTTCAATTTTAGAACATAGCACTTATTCATCTATCCCTGTACCTTACTCAACCTATGATTTTTTTATGTAAAATTAAAATAATAAATAATTATAATACTTGAATTGCTTACTAATAAGTAAATTAAACAGAGTTAAATCAATTTGTTTGAATGAAAAAGACTTTTTAATTATTATAATTAAATGTATGAGAAATTGGTGGTTATAATTTTAGAAAATTTTTAAATTATTTGTGTGACAACATGAATAAACTAAATAAGTAGGGCATTCGCAATACTCATTATTCAGTGAATAGTATAACAATACTTAATCATTTTTTGTTTTGTTTTTTTTTTTTTTTTTTATTCAAGGAAAGACTGTAGAAGAGTAATCCAAAGGTTCGTAAATGTAATGCGAATAAAAATTAAGTAAAACATTCTTACAGTTTCTATTTTTAAAAGAAACTGCGTTTTTTTAAACTTATAAATATAGAATTATTACCCCAAAGTAAATTAATCTATTATTTTTTTAATTATTGTAGGCATTCTCTAAATCTACTTCATGTAAAAAAAAAAAAAAATGTTTCAGTACGACTATAAACATATAAAACATTGATATTACTAAGGAACATATTAACACACATACACATACGCACATGATACCAAAATGATATTCTATAAGTAAAAAACATTATTTTATTATTTATACATAAGTACGAATTATATTATTATTATTATATAAACCAATAAAAATATGATTGTCAATATAATAATTTAACATTGCTGAAATGTATTATTTACACACACTCTTTTTTGAATATGACAGACTCGACATCAGACCTGATCCTACGAGTATCCTTGTTTATCTTTCTGGCACCATGACTGGTTTTTATATAAATATTAATCATTTGTGATAATTTAACGTTTAAAATTTAACAAATTTAATTTAGGCCTAACCAAAATTGTATTACTTTCGATTTTTCTTTCACAATGACCCTTGCGTTGCGAATTGTAGTGCAATGCATTGCAGTCTTAATTTTTTTTTTTTATATGATCCCGTTAATTCAAATGTAAAACTGCTATTGTCCCCTAAGGACTGAGGTTTAGATATTATTTATTTTTTTTATCAAAATTGTTATAATTGTTTAAACATTAGGAAATATTTATTATGAACTAAATACTAAAATTAGATAATTATGTGCACTAGTATTTCACGCTCCTCTCACTCTGAGTGACACTCTCCGTAATACACAAACAACTCACAGCTTATGAAACACTAGTGTAGAAGATCATTACAGTTTACTTTGAGAATATTCATATTGTGATGACTAAAGTTTTAACCCCGATAAACAAGCATACAATATAATACATTTGTAGTATAATACTAATTAATAATCTATCCGGCAGTGACATGTATAAAGGAATAGCCATCTAAGCTATAGTTTATCGAGATAATATGTTGTTAAAAGTAATTTCAATAACAAATTGCACTTAAAAATCCTTTATAATTTTTGTTTTAGGATTTAAACATTAACATTTACCTCAATCAAAAGTAATTTTTCACATAAATAAACTATTTTTACACTAGGATTATTATATACACATTTTGATAAAATTATTCTTCCTCAGTTGATATATTACATCGTTAAATCGAGTCATTGTGGTAGTAGTTTCTATACGCACCACTGTATGGACATAAAAACTACTAATGCGGGTTTACCGACAACTTTTTTACGAAACCTACTTCTGTATATGAGTTGTTTGACGTGACAAAATCAATTAGTTCCCGGGTTAATGAAACATTCAAGGCAAAATCAAGACAAAAAATTCACGAATATAAAGAACATTCCAAAATGCAGAATCGTAACCTTACTATAGTACGACCAAAGAAGAACATAATATATGATAAAAAAAAAAAAGAAAGAGTGGACATGCACCTATGCAGTACATATTTTCTATTTTATTTCGCTTCATACGTGACAGCATATAGATATGGAAAAGTTAATCGAAAATAAAATTGGTCGTCAGATTAATTGATCACCAAAGAAAATCCAATATAAATATCAATTAATTAATAAATAAAGATAACTATAAAATTCATATAAATATTAAAATTATAAATTATAAGCAATTTCTATTAAGAAGTCCACCTTTTTACATTATATTTGTTTTGTAATTTGGAAATTCGATCTGTGTGGTTAATGTATTTATATTTCATTTCTATTACAATTTTATATTAATAATTTAATTGTACCAATTAAAAAGTTTTTATTTAGCGATCATTTAACCTGGAGACAAATTTTATTTAAGATTAATTCACCGGATATCACACATATTATGCAAAATACGTATACAAATATTTAATTTGACAAAATATTAAAAAATACGCATTTTAATATATAATATACAATATTATACAGTAGTATAATGCAAATTAATTGGTTGTAAATCATTATGACTCTACAAAACTTATTGAATAACACTTAAGTTCAGTTTTGACTACAAGTGATCGTGAAAAAACGGATAATTGTTAGAAAAATATTGAGACGGAATAATGCAAATATTGATAAAAATTATTTAGGAGCAAAGCGAGATATATAAATATGCTAATGGAGATCTCTGAGAGGTCACATCCAAAAAAATTTTAACCAACTCATTGTGCATGTAATAGTTGCAATATATGTACGCCCATTGTATACGTAAGCATTTATACATGTTTATTTAATAATTTTATTATTTATTTTACACCACAATAATGTTATATTTCCATCAGTAATACGCAGAGAAAAAAATATGTACATATACAATGAAAATAAATTCAGAAACTATTTTAAGTTTACCTGAAAAAACGTGTCCTGAATCTAATACATTTTCTTCTTTACACACCAACACTCGAATTATCTTTATATCTTACAAATACATCCCTAAAACGTATTTTATACGCATTATCAACAAAAATGTTATATTTACGAGTATCTAACTATTCTTATCACGTTACTAGTATACTAAAAAACCTGGCTCAAAGTATTCATTCTTTAAATTAATAATTTATTATAACTGATGTTTCATTAATTCTTTTAACCAATACCAAATTAATGTAATTTACTCACCAACTCAACGGATCCATAATGACGCCTGCTAAACACTCCACGACGAGATATGAGATCATTAGACGAGGACCTAAAATGTAAAAAATTGATTTAAATTAAAATTATTTATGATTTCTGATCGTTAAAGAAATATATTGGTATTTTACCCACATCAATCAATATTTTCTACACAACTTACTGCACTTAAAATTGTGCTACAACATATATAATGCAGATAATAAATGTGATCATAGATAATTCACATTTAAATATGGAATCGTAGGATAATAAATATAATATAGTTCCTATAAATGTAATTACACAATAAGTTTTTTTTATAAAATACATGGGTACACGCACATATTTGAACACTTATTTGATCCCTTACATCTGAACAACTATAATCTTTATTTTAGACTTTACATTTCATATTAATCAGAATGCTAAGATATATATACTGCATATAGCATAATAATTTATAAATATGTATACTTCACCTGCAAAAAACTGATACTTTTATTAATCATAAACAAACAAGACAATTATCGAAATTTTTATTAAAAATGAATTAACATTTAGCAGGTAATATATGATAGCGAACAGACCTTTTCCTGCATTACAATTACGAACGTTAATACCTGCCTTTTTTCGTGCGACGTTGTCAAATTTGGTGTCGGGTCCGATTAAGCAGTGGCGGTGCATGTGATAGCAAAATACAATTAGAACATGATAAAACGTGTATATCGCACCACCACTGTACTCTTTTAGACTATTTTGGCGCGCTTTTTTTTTAGTTATCGCACCGAAATAAATGAATCTTATATTATTTGTCAAAATTTTGTTTTATTTTCAAATAATCAAATTTTATAAGGTTAACAACGATGGTTTTAAACAATTATAATACATCGGGCAATAAGATAGATATGATGTAGAATAAATAATAACAGATTTACAAAGTAACCACCAAATAAATATAAAGAAAAAATATTTTTATATAATAAATTACACTTAAATCTTCAATCTTACGTACGATTCACAAGTAAGTTAATACATATCTCTAAGCTTTTATCATTATTTTTTAGAACCACCTAAACCACCTTTACGGGCTTTATAGCTTTCATAGAACATATAATGATCAGTTGTATAATCCTCACTATCTAACACACGTAATGATTTCGGTTTTAAAACAAACATTAACAATTATAAATTCTATTAAAAATAATATGTATAATACTATGGTCAAAAAAGATAAATTTAGAGTTGAATCATACAAATTACAATAACAATAAAATACACAAACATTTAATTTTATATTTAGAAGAAACTAGAAATTTATACCATGGAAAAAATTTTAAAAATAATTGTATACATTTTTTTTAAAACTATTATTCTGTTTTTATTATATTATTGTATTCTGTATTATACATTATTAATATATTATTTTATTCATATTTTTCCCAATAAATCATCAAATAAAATAAAATTCAGAAATATTTAGAAAAATATAAACTCGGCAACGTAGTCGTTCGCAATCGTTAAATTTTCGGCTAAAAAAAAAATGTTTAATAAGTTACATTCGTTCGCAGTCGTATTATAAAAAAAGGCAAAATAATCGCAATCGTTCATTATCCACATTCAGCAAGTTCTCATGAGTATTTTAGAGTTAATATACTAGAAAATGCATACAACATATGCCTTATAATAGTCACTCAAGTACGATGTAAGACGACAGTATATTAGATGTTTATTGCTGGAGGTCTAATCTCAATTAAAAAACAAAAAATTTTCAACGAAAAACTGTGAGTATTATGAGCCCACATATGATTGGTAAATGAAAACTTTTTCGTAATTCTAATTAATTCGTTAAGCTTATAGTTAATTTTATATATGATGCTGAGATCGGAAATGAAATTAATTAATCGGTTTTAATAAATGCTTAATTTTATTATCTTTAAATTATCAAGGAAAACAAAAGTTAATGCTATTATCTTATCACAAAATCAATTTTTTTTTTTGGATTTCGATTATCAATTAAAACAATGGCTGTCACAGTTTATGCGATATACTTTGTGATAACTAAAATAAGATATGATATTATATATAGATGTAAAATAAGTATTTATATTATTATCGCTGAGCCGACCACGCCACTGATAAATGGTCACCGATGTATGCTGAGTGTATCGCAAAAATATCTGACCGTTACAGTACCTTGAACAATTTTTATTCAAGGTCCCTGCGAAATAAAATAACTCTAATCAAACTTTCAAAATATAGCTACATCTGTAGTTCTGTTGCTAAATATTTATAAATTACACAGTTAGAAATAATATTAAAACTTAATTTTTTTTTAACAGGTTATAATGTTTGTAATAATGTTAATAAATAAATTGTTACATATAACTCAATGCTAGATAAATAAAGGGCTGCAATCAACAAACAATACAATTTATAATGACTTGTATTTTAACTACTTAAAAATGTATAACTAAGTGAAAGAAAGTGTTAATAAATTGAATACTTAATAATAGTTAATAATCTGAAAGAATATAATACCACATGAATGATTTTGTTGAGAATAGATATAAGAAATATAAGAAAAAATAGTAATTGAATTGTTGATTTTATGGATTAGGCAGACATTTTTCATAAATTTCATACGAATCGCAGTTTAATGTTATTAAAGTTGACACTGCTGCGAAATCAACAACGTCGTTACTGCATTTATGTACATAACACCTGTGAGGACATAAAACTGCAAACTGTTTGAAATTGATGAATATAATCTGATTAAATTCATGAAATTTTGCCAATTTCATAAAGTTAAAAAATTAAAACTTCAACACGACACATTTATACCATCAAATTAAATAATAATTTGTAAACACAAATCCAAAAATATAAAAATTTAAATTAATATTAATTAATGCTATTATACCAAATAACATTTTTAATAATATTATTTTTGAATGTTAAAACACAAACGTGTAAGGATTAAAGTAGAAAATTTATCAACATTTACACACATTGCCCAATTCAATCAGACAAATTGGATTTTGTTAAAATATTTCTCAGATAATTTGAATATTATACACAATATTTGATTTATAACATATTACGAAAAAAAGGAAAAAAGTGTATTGATTAGTTCATTAATAATTTGTTTATGTTATATTACAGTTTTTCGCATGGAAGTCTTTTTATTATATGTCATTGTAAAACAACTATTAAACATTTGTTGATTTTAATTAAGTCTATTAAATATAGTAGATTAGATAATTATGTACACAAAACAGAACTTAATATTTAACGTTACAAAAATAGAGAATGAAATTAATATTCTAAAATGGTTTGGTAAATTTTATTATGTTTATCAAATATTTGACGATTTTCTACCAAATAATTTAGATAATCTGCTATACACAATAGATCTTAATACCATATCAAACTCTTCGATTAAATATCGTAGTAATTGTGATTTTAGATATTCAATTGTCATGTTGATTAATAATATTATTTTTCACTACATAGAAAGAAAAAGAGGTCGTTTGCTCATTTATTTTTTCATTAAACAATATAAAACGTTAGAAGTGTAACTAAACTAATTTTTGATATTTAAAACTCTCTTATTTGAATAATTATAGTTTTGAAAACGATGAAAATATGAGTTAACAGGTAATAGTTATAAAACAATTTATTCAAAAAGTTCTTTTTATCATTAAACTTTAATAAGACACCATTAAAAACTGTGTTCTTGGCAAACTCCCGAACACTGTTTTCTCCTTTTCATACCTACAGGCTACAAGGAACAAATTATATTTATCTTTAACAATACATACAACCAAAATATTTTGCATGAATTATCTCATTATTAAATTTTATTAATTAGGTTATACTTATAGTCAAATGGAAATTTTTTCAATGATACTGATTTATATTATTAATTTATTCAGAAATGTTAGTAATTTCATATTTTATAAAATATTAAATATGTAAAGTATAAGTACTTAAATATAAGTTATTTAATCTATAATATTTTCAATTTATATTATGTTAATGCTAACTAAAAACACTCGATATTTATTAACATTTCATATATTGATAAAAAACATTTTATCATCATTTATTCAATTTTAAGAAGGTACTATTTGAATTTATAGCTAATGAAAGCAATTATTTTTCAAATAGAAACTAATTTTTATTTATTTATTTTTTGCTTATTTCAACATTTCATTTATTACAAATATGATATTTAATCAATTTTATAGATGATTAAATTTAAGTATATAATTCCATTTTTACTCGAATGATAATCATGCAGTTTTGGACACCAAATTTTGTCAATAAGTCTTATAATCTATTATCGTTTTATAAACTCATTCTGTGGACTGATGATTCAAAATACATCAAAAAGGGAAATATAAATACCTAATCAAAACTAATATTTTTGAAGTATAAATTCGAACCTAACCGAATGTGGACTTATGTTCAATGTAATTTAATTAATAAATGTTGAACTATTGGAATTAAACTTTTACGATAGTTGTATTTCTTTGGGTGTACAACATTATAATTAACTAGCTAATGGTAAAAATAAAACATATATCCAATAATCCCCTGGTTGTTATGAAATACCATACAGTTCCAATCACTAAAAAGATCATAAACAATAAATCTTCGTTAATAAATAAATAAAAATAACCAGTTCATTTATAAACAGCGGATTAGGCCGATCATTGTACAAACATAACACTGCAATCAAAACGAAATACACATCAGTCAAAGAAAGACGAATGATTGACATTAAAAATCATTTTATCGTGTTCATTATTTTTTTATTTGTCAACATTGATAAAATATTTATAAATATATAAATAATGATCATACAAGTAAAAAATGAAAACCACTGACATAAGATGTGACTAAATAATGTATCATAACTCCAAGACAATAATGTTTTAAATTATATTCTTAACAGTATTTTATTCGAGTATGCTTAGATGATGAAGGAAAGAGCTATCTATTTTCACAAAAATCTCATGGTTTTTAAATCTTCATAATAATTGCACATGTTGCAAATTTCGAATTATGAAATTGAGCGTTCAAATGAAAATATTCAAGTACGTATATGGGTGACTGTTAACGCTTGTATGCACTTATATAACACAAATGCAGAGATAAATTAAAATTTTTACATGAATTAATATTATTAAATATATAATTTTATGAACTCGATAAATTGATAAGTATTCGCATTAATATGAATTAAAAAAATATAAATAAATAAATAGTAGATATAATATGCTTTGATTTCGGAAAAAAATGTAGTGAAGATTCGCTGCGACTGGGTCATTATTTTGTAATGTAAATGGTTTGTATGTTATTATTTACTGTTATTGCAACGACTCATGATTATTATTGAATGTGGTACTTTATTTTTAAGTAAAAATATTTTTCAAAAATGAATTTTATGGTTAAAATTTAAAATAAATAACATTTAAATGCGTTGTTTAATAAAATTATATTAGTTGTACATCATTTATCTTACGTTGTTAGAATAAAAAATATGTTATTTGTTAAAATAAAGTATTGTATAATAAACATTAACTAAACACGTAATAATCAATATGTTGACTCCATTCCTCGTAATATAAAATAATACTAATGTATGTTTCTGTTTTCTGTTGCGAATTATTTAAAGTAGGAAAAGTTTAACTATTTTTAAGAATTTCTTTCTTTAAGACTGTTCTATAAACAATCAAAAATAGGATAATACAAAGGCCAGAGAGGTACAGAAGAACAGTAAAATACAAATGTTCTTCTCTATATCATAAAATATTATATTTAACTTTTTTAGTAGATACTTCTAAGTACATTACAATTTTTAAATTTGGTTGGAAATCAACTTTTACAAATAACTTATAAATATAACTATATAATAATAATAATAAAAACAAGTTAGTTATAGTTTTCTGACAAACTTGTTACAATACATTAGCATTTATAATAAACATTAATTATAAGTATTAATGGTGATAATAATATATTGTAATTAAGTAAAGATTTCTCTAAAAATTATTTTTAAAATAATGAGTTGAGTATATTGATTGTTAAATTTTATTATTCTGTTACTTATAACTTAACGATATGATAACTTATAACGATATGTATGGAATTCTAACAAAAATTGATTTCCTTAATTAACAATAAATTAATAAATTTAATATGAAAATAACAGCAGAAGATTTATTCAATTTTGTTACAATAATATAACATAATTGAAATAAGACAAGGGTACCTTCAAGAGTTTAGACCGAAATATAAATACTGTTATTAAAATGCATAAATAAAAGTACCAATGGAATTGTAAGTAACCATAGGAACGATAATTATGATGGGTCAACCAACCCGATAGGAATACAAGTGTGAAAACCTTTCTTTTTACGATAATATTCTTAGTATTCTGAGATGTTTTTACAAAATAATTTAATCTGATGTTATAAAGTAATGTCATAATAATAAATTATACATTTTTCATTGATAACATTATGATGCTAATTCAAAGAATTAAAACAGTTGTTTGTTTTTAGTTTTGAAATAATAACTCCGCTGTTCATGGTATTAGCTGAGTTTATTCTAAGATAAATGTTATGGGAAAATATTATATATGAAGTTGGCTAGCACGGAAGCCAGGTCGGAAAACAGGCTGCCGAGTTCGACGCGGGTTCACGACTGGCCAATGGTTCTGTCCTATTTACAATATAGAAAGTAATTACTTGTTGGGGGCTTATACAATGTTAGGAAACGGGGTCGACCACAGGTAATGTGAGTTAGCTCTCAATACCGATTAATACCGTGAATCGGACCTGGGAACGGCAGGCTCTCAAACGCAGCCGAAAGAGGATGAGGGGAGTCCGTTACTGCGAGCCAATGTCACCCGGATGGTGAACGGTGAAGCCGCCGTAGTCCTGGCGTATGGTCGATGCGGCTTCCCTGGTGATGATGCCTTGGTGGTAATTCACCGGTTACTCCGGATCGTTGCCTCGTACAAACGGAGTGTGTGGCGATGCCTGGATAGATTGATCACGAGTTTGTACTATGCTGCTTGTCCACGTTCTGGAGGTCCTTCACTTTTATGTCTTCAAGGGTTTTTCTTATTGAAAATTCGATTGAGGCAATTATTTTGAGAAGAAGGTGTCTGTCTGTCAGAAATCGTCCAGTTTATGACTCGAGTACCGTACCGACTAGTAAGTCCTAGGCGTGCCGCCGCAGCCGTGTTTACCGTTGTAACGGATTCGGACGTTACCCGTTGACTTTGAGGGTTACAGCTATGGGGAGGGTCTAATTATCTTCGTCATGTATTCCCCTAACCATGGATGTATTTATAGGGTCGTTACGTAGTCCAGAGATTTGGTTCTATATCTCTGGACTATATTTGTTTCTCCTGATTGGTTGTCAATGAATATGATAGCAATGCATTTTAAGGCCTAGGTTTTAATTTGTTAATTGTTGTAACCGTTACAGTATTTAGCCGATTATTAAAAATAAAGAAAATTTTAATATATTTGGAATGGTCTACAAGTAACAGACAAACAACTAAGTAAACCATTTTGTAAATGCTTGCAATTTTTATTTCTTTAGACCAAAATAATAATGTAGGTACTATTTTGGCCTTATCATAAGAAACAAATTATGCATAAAAATAATCTCATAGTTATTAAGTATTACAAGGTAGTACTTTTTTAACAGACAAAACTGAAAAATGTTATCCACATGAATATTGTATTGAACATTGATGATATTATTTTTATTTCATTTCTCATTTCAGTTTTTATTATATTTTTCTCAAACATTTTTTTAAAAAAATTTAAAATATCTATTCAATGTAATTAACATTTTTATCAACTAATTTTATATTTTTATTTTTTAAGGTTTTGTAATTATTTAAAGAATATTAACCACAATGCTACTATACTTTTATTATTCTTTTCATTTTAGATTCTGAACGGTGTGAAGAATGTATTGATTTTACAATGATGTGTGTTTTAGATTCTGAACGGAGTGAAGAATGTATTGATTTTACAATGATGTGTGTTTTTTTTTTTTTTTTTTTTTTTTGTGTCTGTCGACACGTTTTGGGGCAGTAAAAATGCTTCGATTGCCTTATGTAGCAACTTTTCTGAAAGGAAAGTGAATCTATTTGGTACTTTGGGGGGTCAAAAGTTAAAAATTTCCAATATTTTTTAAATGCGACGGGAAAAACCATAAAAAAATTTGGGAAAAACGGGAGTTTTTACGCAAAACCAGTTTTTGACATAATCAAATTTTTTATTTTGCTATAACTCAAAAACTAATCGATGTAAATACTTGAAATTTTCACCAAATGTTTAGATTAGCGTTCTCTATACACCATTAAATTTTCAAAGTATTTTGACTTTTATTAAGCTATTTATAGACAATTGAAATTTTCAATATTTTTAAGTATTTTTTTTTTAAATAACGATAAAATTTTTTTGGCTGCCTAGAAAATCTTGAAAATTTAATACAAGGTTTCTTATAAGTTGTTCCTTAACTGATAAAAAAAAATCTAAAATCGTAAGTCACAATTTTTTTTTATAAGTGCTCAAAGTTCCAATTTATACGAAATATGTAAAAATCACGATAATTTGCAAGTTTTATTGTAGTTAAAAATTCATAAAATTTTTTCTGTTCATACTTAAGGTTCAAAATTTTAACACGAGGTTATGTATAAGCTACTCTTCAAAAATCTTTAAAAAAATTTCTACCGGAATTAGAGGAAAAAATTTTATGACTGTTTGAAATTTAAATATTTACGAAATTGCATAAAATAGCGATTTATTCTCAAACGATTTTAAATATTTTTTATAATTCAAAAAGTATAAGTCGCAGATTTTTGAAATTTCTACCAGCTGTTAAGATTGGTATTTCCTTTATGTCATATTTTTTTCAAAATATTATATTGATTTTTAAGCCACTTATAGGCATTTCAAATATTCGATTTTTTTACATTTTTTTTTTATAATCGGTGATAAAAAAAATTTGGCTCGTACAAAATACTTGAAAATTTAATAGAAGATTCCACAGAAGTAGTTCTTAAAGTCATTCAAAAATTATTAAAATCCATAGTCACAATTTTTTTTTATAAGCGTTTGAACAGCGAATATTGACAAAAAATTACATGTAAAATATAATATACTGTATAATATTCTAGACTGACAAAGATATCGGTTTTTTTTTACAATGCTCTAACTCAAAAATGAAAAATCGCAACAACTTGAAATTTTCACCAAATCTTTATATTGACGTTCTCTATACATGGTTAAGATTTCAAAGTATTTTGACATATTTTGACTTATTTATAGACAATTTATATTTTCGATTTTTGTTAAATTTTTGTTTTTAAACATCTATAAAATTTAATTGATTGAGCGAAAACTCTTGAAAATTTTATACTAGGTTTATAATAAGTTAAACTTATCGTAACTAAAAAATATCGGTGATCGGTTCACTCAATTTTTTTTTATAAGCCCTTAATTCTCAAATTTGTATAAAATGTGTAAAAATCACGATAATTTGCATGTTATTTTGTAGATAAAAATTCATAAAATTTTTTCTGTTCATACTTAAGGTTCAAAATTTTAACACTAGGTTATCTATAAGCTACTCTTCAAAAATCTTAAAAAAAAATTTCTACCAGAATTAGAAGAAAAAATTTTATGACTGTTTGAAATTTAAATATTTACGAAATTGCATAAAATAGCGATTTATTCTCAGACGATTTTAAATATTTGTTATAATTCAAAAAGTATAAGTCGCAGATTTTTGAAATTTCTACCAGCTATTAAGATTGGTATTTCTTTTATGCAATATTTTTTTCAAAATATTATATTGATTTTTAAGTCACTTATAGTCATTTAAAATATTCGATTTTTTTACATTTTATTTTTATAATCGGTGATAAAAAAAATTTGGCTTCTACAAAATACTTGAAAATTTAATCGAAGATTCCACAGAAGTAGTTCTTAATGTCATTAAAAAATTATTAAAATCCATAGGCACAATTTTTTTTTATAAGCGTTTGAACATCGAATATTGACATAAAATTACATGTAAAATATAATATAATGTAGAATGTTCTAGACTGACAAATGATATCGGTTTTTTTAAAATGCCCTAACTCAAAAACGAAAAACCGCAACAACTTGAAATTATCATTAAATCTTTATATTGACGTTTTCTATACATGGTTAAAATTTCAAAGTATTTTGACATATTTTGACTTATTTATAGACAATTTAAATTTTCGGTTTTTCTAAATTTTTCGTTTAAAAATAAAATATACTTATATAATATTTATAAATAACATTGTATTATATTCTAGACTAACATATGAACTCCGTTCAGAATCGTTATTCGTATACAATGATATCTATCATTGCATTCAAATTTAACAAACCCATTATAATAATGACCTATCCTATAAGCGAGGTGCACTCCACCCCTAACTGTACAGCAGAGCGAGGCCCATCCGGTTCTTTTTTTTTTTTTTTTTTTTTTTTTTTTTGTGTCTGCCGACACGTTTTGGGGCAGTAAAAATGCTTCGATTGCCTTATGTAGCAACTTTTCTGAAAGGAAAGTGAATCTATTTGGTACTTTGGGGGGTCAAAAGTTAAAAATTTCCAATATTTTTTAAATGCGACGTGAAAAACCATAAAAAAATTTGGGAAAAACGGGAGTTTTTACGCAAAACCAGTTTTTGACATAATCAAATTTTTTATTTTGCTATAACTCAAAAACTAATCGATGTAAATACTTGAAATTTTCACCAAATGTTAAGATTAGCGTTCTCTATACACCATTAAATTTTCAAAGTATTTTGACTTTTATGAAGCTATTTATAGACAATTGAAATTTTCAATATTTTTAAGTATTTTTTTTTTAAATAACGATAAAATTTTTTTGGCTGCCTAGAAAATCTTGAAAATTTAATACAAGGTTTCTTATAAGTTTTTCCTTAACTGATAAAAAAAAAATCTAAAATCGTAAGTCACAATTTTTTTTTATAAGTGCTCAAAGTTACAATTTATACGAAATATGTAAAAATCACGATAATTTGCAAGTTATTTTGTAGATAAAAATTCATAAAATTTTTTCTGTACATACTTAAGGTTCAAAATTTTAACACGAGGTTATGTATAAGCTACTCTTCAAAAATCTTTAAAAAAATTTCTACCGGAATTAGAGGAAAAAATTTTATGACTGTTTGAAATTTAAATATTTACGAAATTGCATAAAATAGCGATTTATTCTCAAACGATTTTAAATATTTTTTATAATTCAAAAAGTATAAGTCGCAGATTTTTGAAATTTCTACCAGCTGTTAAGATTGGTATTTCCTTTATGTCATATTTTTTTCAAAATATTATATTGATTTTTAAGCCACTTATAGGCATTTAAAATATTCGATTATTTTAAATTTTTTTTTTATAATCGGTGATAAAAAAAATTTGGCTCGTACAAAATACTTGAAAATTTAATAGAAGACTCCACAGAAGTAGTTCTTAAAGTCATTCAAAAATTATTAAAATCCATAGACACAATTTTTTTTTATAAGCGTTTGAACATCGAATATTGACATAAAATTACATGTAAAATATAATATAATGTAGAATGTTCTAGACTGACAAATGATATCGGTTTTTTTAAAATGCCCTAACTCAAAAACGAAAAACCGCAACAACTTGAAATTATCATTAAATCTTTATATTGACGTTTTCTATACATGGTTAAAATTTCAAAGTATTTTGACATATTTTGACTTATTTATAGACAATTTAAATTTTCGGTTTTTCTAAATTTTTCGTTTAAAAATAAAATATACTTATATAATATTTATAAATAACATTGTATTATATTCTAGACTAACATATGAACTCCGTTCAGAATCGTTATTCGTATACAATGATATCTATCATTGCATTCAAATTTAACAAATCCATTATAATAATGACCTATCCTATAAGCGAGGTGCACTCCACCCCTAACTGTACAGCAGAGCGAGGCCCATCCGGTTTTTTATAATGTTTTTCAATAATCAAAATATTTTAATATTTTAAAATGTAATAACGATTTATAGTTTTCTCAGAAAATATTGTAATTCTGTACTGGGCTTTGGTTTTTTTGCATTTTATAGTCTTACACTTTTACATTAATACATTTATTGAACTAACATAAAATTCAAAAGAATATATTGTTAATCATGACTGAAGAAATCAGGACTCTATAAAATATATTCTGCCAAAACTAACAAACTTTTTTTTTATTTGAATTTTGAATATAAGTATTGAATATAATATTATATCTAATGTATTTATGATATGAATCCATTTTAAGTTAAGAATAAAATTTTTTTAGACAATTATATAGTATAAGTTAATATAGCAGATTAAAATAAAAACAGTTATGTTAAAGTATATTATGGAGTTTAATTTTAATTTTATGATCAGGTTGTAATATTTTTTACGATAAAAATACTACATTAAAAAATATAATAATTTGGCACATCGTGGGAATTGAATACTGTTTTATGGATTATCATGAATCCTTGTATACAGGCTACAAGTCATAAAAAGAGAAAAATAGTCATAATTAAAAATACTTCTCATGAAGTCATAATTATGTCCAACCAACATTAAATGTTTATTAAATGAAATCAAAATTTAACTTCTTCGAAGTAAAACTTACGAGTTATTACAAAATTAAATTGTTGTATAAGATTTATTTTGAAGCAACTCCACTGATAAATTATTCAAAAGCCTATATAATCAGTAATAGTTATCTATATTTTTAAAGTTTCAACTATAACATTTTATACTTGAATTTTGTAAGTATTTTCAGTATAAAAACAATTAAATATAATAATAACTCGAAATTTAACTACTTTATATTTATATATGAATATAAAATTAATATTTTACATTAACCCAACGTATAATTTAAACCAAACATTTTTTTTTTAAAAGATTATACATTTTAATGACATTAAAATAAATAATAATGTATCATTAAATTCATTTTTTACACTAAAGAAAATAATGCAGTAGTCTAATAATATATAATTTCAACTATAACTAAAAAGCGGAACATGTACTCAGTTTAATAAATAAATTAATAATTAATATAATATATAATAAAAAAAATTTCTTTATTAATAATATTCAGAAATTAAGACTAAATTCGTTAAATTATTGAAATATTTTGATTTTAATAATTCAATAATGGCTGATTCTCTATATATTTGTATACTGTTTGCAAAGTCTCTATTAAAATAGTAAATATTATATATTTTACTAAAATCGAACACTATCATAGGAATATAATATAAGTACATTTAAAATAGACAATATAAAAAAAAAAAAAAAATAGATATCAGATTCAACAATATTTAATAAGCTATAAGTATTTCACTTATTTTTGCATTTTTGTTAAAATTATACAAACACTTTAATTTGGATTCTTATCAAATTCGTTAAAACAAGCCAACACTGTGCGAAAGACAATGGCAAATGAAAACGAAATAATTCATAGATACTTACAACGCGGACGAGGCCCGCCTCTTGTTGAGATCTCTGGTCGGTATGGCGGCCGGGTGCAGGAGAGTAGCCAGGCCCAGCCGTTCAACGCATAGCGACCTGGACCGGTCTCTGGCGGTCACCGCAGTGACGGGTGCCGATGGGGAAGTACGTGGTGGCGCGGCCGCGACGCTCAACCGCCGGCCACCGGGCAACGTGGACGGCGGGGGTGGCGGTACTGACTGCTGCTGGCCACAGTCCCGGTTGTCCACGCCCCGGAGCCGTGACACCAGCTTCATGGTGGCCGAAGACGGCCGTTCACCGCCACCACCGTCGCCGACGTAACCGCCGCCGACGTCGCCCGCTGTGCCGCCACCGACGGAGGACCGTCGACGCCACGATCGAGAACCCGTGTTGAAAATATTAATAACACTTCTCACCCGGTTAGTGATTTGATGTCGGCGATATAGAAAATGCGCGCTTTACTCGACGCTTTCGACTTTCGACTTTTTTCTACTGTCGTTACACCGCCATCGTTGTGCATATAGTGTCTGCTCGGTTGACAACGGCAACTGTTCGCAAAAGACGAAGTGGTCATTTCGTGAAACCACAGGTGCACGCAACAAGATTAAACCAATTTTTTTATTTTTTTTTTTTATTTAACTGGCTACAGACCCACTAACCCTACTTGGGAACACCGTGAGGTTATACTCCAAGTGACGGATATCCAACCGACTTAATCTAATCCAACCCAACTTAACGTTCATTCTCGTTAAGATTATAATATGGAAATGGTAAGAAGATCACTCGGGCAAAATATAAAATCATCGGTGCGAGTCGTAGGGGCAACTATTTCTTGAACTAATAGGTTTTTTTAAAAAAAAAAACTGCATTTTTTTAAAAATCCAATGAAAACCAAATTTAGTGGTATGGATCATAAGCTACATATTTTTTTTTTTACAATAATATCTGTATTTATACGGCATTCGCATTTAGAACATATTTTGTTTTTTGAAAAAAAATATTTTTGTTGAATCTTAGTTAAGGCGTTTTAACTACGAATGAAAAACTAGTTAAAAATTCCTGTGAACAATGAAAAATGTATCATCATTTAATATGTATTCCAAAAGTGAAATTCCTAAATTAATAACCGAAAACATGTTATTTATTATTGTTATTGACCACGAGTAACATTTATTATTTATTTATTGAGATTCTGGATGTAATTTGACCAAATAATTTCAAAATTAAAATAATTAAATAAAAATTAAAAAAGAACTAAAAAAATAGTTTTTCCCAAACATATGTCGGTAAACTAAAATGTTAGTTTTTGAAAACAACGATAGACTATTCCAAAATAGTAACGGAATTTATATAATGAGAATAATAAACATTTTTATAATATGTATATAAATATTAATTTAAAGATCCGGTAGAATTTCATGGCATGACTAATATTCTGGGCAAGGGTTGTTAGTGCACTGGAAGATAGAAATGGTTGAACCTTGAAAACAATATCATACGAATGATAGATTTTCAGATACACTTTTAGATTATAAACTAAAATATAGATTGTAGTAGAATAAAATCTGAAAGTTATATTGATTTAGTATTTTGATATAGGAAAAACCCAGATACATAATTTGTATATATTATTTATACAATACAATATACAAAATTAAATAAAAAATCATATTTTTCTTATAATTTATATTGATTGATAAAATTGTGATAAAATAAGAGCTCACCAGATGAACCGAATTCTTTATTGAATGTATATGTATTATGAATTGGGACCCAGATCTTAGATAATATTAATACCGATATATATTAATAAAATAATATCTATATTTTTCACCCAACATTTTTTAATTTTTCAAAGTTAAGATCTAAGATATTTTTTAATAGTTGTTTCAATATACTTGAATATCAACTTATTATCTGTGAATTTTTAATTGTATGAAATTTTTATATAAAATTTATTTATAAAATATAACAAAAAGTTATGGAATTTAGTGAAGATTACATTATAACAATATTTTCTAGTTGTAGAATTAAACGATTAGTGTATACAGCGTTACAATTAATCTTTGTTTCTAGCATGTTGTCGTAAATTTAATACGCCATGAACCCTACAATAATTGAGGAATTACAAACTTAGTAGTTAAACTGTGTTATTATTATGTAATATTTTACACCTCAAAATTAAATAACATAATAATACAATCATTTTTATTGTTCTCAAAAAACATAAGGAGAGTTTACATTATTATCTAGGCTGCCAAATAGTTATTTAAGTATATTAACTATAGTTATCAATGTATTGATAACTATCAATGATAGCTAATGATCTAATGATAGCTAACAATTTATTATGAGGATAATATAAAATAATTATAAAAAAGTAACAAAAACCTCTTACAATAATTATAAAAGTTAAATTAATAATATATTAATAATTATTTTTCCAACTTTGTATAAAAATAAAAATAAATTTATTTTATATAATAGCATATTTTGAATAGTTATACATCTTTCTGGTTCTTAATTATTAATAACCAAAATAATAACTATCACATTAAATATGATGAAGTGAACTAAAAATTATATCATTATAAATACACATTTTTGATTTCAAAGTAAATCTTTTTAAACTTAGAATTACAGACAAATAAGTTACATCATAATTTCTAAATTGATTATTTATATAATTAATATAATTATATAATTTAGATGCAACTGTAAAATACCTAATTTTAACGTTAATCACGGATTATAAATAATATTTTCTCTTGTTTGGAACCATAGGAAACACATAGATTATATGTTATAACTATTGTTATTGTATACGGCAGAGATGAGCAACTTTAAGTTACTTGAGGGCCAATTTTTAGAAAATTAAAATTCGGCATGCCAGAACATAGAAAGTAAAAAAAAAAAAGTCGTTTAACTTTTAAATGACCTTTTTTTAGGTAGGTACAAACAACGATGTTCAATTCCAGATAAAGATTATTATATGGATAATATAGAATATAGACTATACATATAAACTATAGAATATAGAGTATAGACAATAAACTTTAAATTGTTTGATGTGATTTGGAAATGTTGGACAGGCAAGTTAAAAATGGCTCGCAAACCGCCAGTTGCCCATCTCTGGTATACGGTATCATGTACATAAAGCAACAGTTATTAAATTAAAGTTACAATCATAAGTACACGAGATAGAAATTTAAATTACATAGTTTCTCTGAAAGCATTATTCAATTCATGAATAATTAAAGATTTAACATAATACAAACAATGTGAACCTATATTATTAAACGTTGTATAAATTTAATTCCTTAATTTATTTTAATAATTCAGATTATTATATTCATGCTTATGTGATACGTCCATGTATTTTTTATGTATTTAGTATAATACTATAAACATTCATACATGTATATACTTATATAAGTACTCGTTAAAAGTATGTGAATACATATTATTTCATGTTTGAACAGTATGGTAGCGATGACAAATTAGAAGCTAACAGAACAATTGATAAATTTCAAAAAATGAAACAGCGAGATGATTAAACTTTATACCACCAAATCGAGTAGATTGAGTAGTTTATGTATAACTACCTACGGACACGTACTGTATATCAAAATTATATTATAGCCATACAGAAATTTGTAATCAAATCTTAAGGTAGATGTGTTGAACGGCTACAATATTATAATTTTTGCCCCGAAGTGTCATGTAATAAGAATATAACCATGTTATACACAGCGTTTCGGTTCGCGAGGGGTGATAGACAATGTGCGAAGAACAAAGCACGTATTGCGATGTACGAGAATTAGAGTAAACTTCATTAAAAACAATATATAAATACAACATATTCGGAAAAAATAAAATAAAAAAAGAGAGAGAGAGTGAGAGAGAAAGAAAGAGAGAACAATTGCTCAGCGGTATGATGTGATATTATAGAGGCGTTCGATATTATTTTCTGGCGTGAAATGTGCGTCAACATCTGAGGCGAAAAACAATCTGCGCTAGCCGAGTAAATCATTTCACGTATATACGTCAAAATCCTGCATGAGTGCTGCTTTTTATCTGTATACGACGTGTTGTTGAAAATATCGATAAGAAACAAAGGTATATTGTACACCTATAATATATTAAATAAACGTCAGTTTACGCTGCATGTTCGTGGAACAAAACAAATCCTTCCGACGATGGGGTGTGGCTAGAAAAATCTGAAATCGGCCATTAAACGGTCGGAGAACCCTCCGTTGCAGGTGCTGTGCGTGCTTCGTGGTTTTGAACGAAAAAGGAAAACCACGAGACTGAGCGACGCGGGGCGCGTTAGTGTTATTTATTTATTTTTTTCATTCTTATGAAGCTTACACCACAAGAATTAATAACGAATAACGTGTTCAGAGGGGTTGTGGGTAAGGCAAGAGTGTGTGAAAACCATGGACGTAACCGTGGGGATCACGGTGAGGAACGAGGTAACGGAGATGGCGGAAGCATTGGTCGTGTATATATACTGTGCGACCGCAAACAAGTGTTGCTGCCAGCTGAGCTGAAATAATCCGTGAAACGGTATCCATCGAAAAGGACCCCATTTGTCATGTGTCGAGTGACGCGGTAGAATAGGGCGAAGTGTAGAGTAGTAGTAACTCCAATTTGTGTTGTGTACGCTACGAAGCACGCACAAGACGCTGGGTTTCGGAGACGATTATTACCTTGGAATCCTCGGAATGTTCGATACACATCCCATAAGACAGAACATTACAAATTTTCCGATGGGGTCTTCAAGGTGATTCAGGTGGAGATAGTGGAGTGATCGTAAAGGTAGTTTTGACGATTATCGCGTTAAATGGGTGATATAGTCAACGGCGACAACCAAGAAAATATTAGACAAAAATCACAACAATTAATGTTTCAGAACGTTCACGATTTTCATAACGGTTGGATGAAATTTGGTGGGAGTATAATAGGCCCAAAATGAAAGAAAATACAGAAAACACTTGGATTTAAAAATAAAGTTAACAGAGAAAATAAAGATTTCAAAAAACTAATTGCTTGAATGGTAACTAATATTGTTGTTATTATAGTTTATAAAATTGAACTAATTTAATTGATTTTTAATGGATGCTAGTTGAAATTTGATGTATATTATTTAATACAACAACAATTAACTCATCAATACAGCAATGTATAATATGATGATTAGTTGAGTTATATTTCATATAAGACTAATATAAGATCGCAAAATATTTTAAGTAGAAAAACTTTAAAAAACTTCCGATATCACAGTTCTAATAAATCCAAGTCTAAAAAATTATTAGTTTAAAATCAATTATAATATTATACTTAGTAAAATAGAAGGTAATTTTCAATACTTGTAATAAAACAACTTCAGGAAATTAAATTCCAAGGTAATATTATTTTTAAACAAAAAAAATATCAGTTTAACCAAAATAAGTCCGAAATCTTTGATTCATTACTTCAACCAAATTCAGATAAAAATAATCTAATTCTTAAGTTTCTAGTATGAAACGATTTATTTAACAAAATAAGGTTTAATATTTTTTATTTTTAATATCCATAATATGTCCCTTAATATATATTATTTAAAAAATTTAGTTTATTAAAATTATATTATCTTTGTTCTGATTTTACCTACATTATTAAACCTAAAGTATGTTGTTTATAAATGTTTTATATTCAATCGATTCCCAAAAATTGTATGAGATGAATGAGAAAAAAAACCTAATTACATTATTTTGAATGAAATATTCACAGTTTTTGTGAAATTAAAAACCACTTGCGTAATCGTTTACGAATGCAATAAGTGATAGTATGTTATTGCTTTCAAATTTAATAATATTATATGTGTATTCCACTATTATGATGTGAAGATATGATCCAAATTTAACAAATACCACCGAACCAATAGATCGATCATGTTGGAATTTATGTTTTAATATACTTATAATATTATATTTTATACATCTTTAAAGTAATTATAAATATCAAACTACTACTTTCGATGAATTATAAGCTTATATATTCTTATAAGTCACGATAATACAATACATTTAATGTATAGGTACACAAATTGTATTTTAAGAATATAGTTACTCGTCAAATGCATTAAATCATTATAATGATGCAAATTTTAAAACATAAAATTTATTTTTTGTAAAAAAAAAATAATTTTAGAACATGATATTTTAATAGGAAAAAATGTGTTAGTAATTAAATAATATATATAGTAAAAAATAAAACGATATACTATACTAGTATAGTAATACAATGAGTACCTTTTTATTTTTCATTTATTTAAACATTAGAAATAATCACTGCATTTGGAATTAATGTGAGATAATTCTTCAAGTGTTGATGCAATGAACATCTTAAAACTGCATTAAAATTATAAATTTATTTTAATTTTTCAAAATACGATTATATAACTCAGGTTTAAAATACTATTGCCTCGTACCATCGTATAAATTATATATCATAAAAATCATTAATAAGAATTCAATAATGTAAATATATATTTGATTGATTGAATTTAAATTTGACAAGGTATCAAAACCTCAATTAAACAATGTATCCATAGTAAAATAAAACCACAATTTAAAATTAATTTCAATGTATACACAAATGTAACTTTGGTTGTTACTTACAACGTAATATTTTTAGGGTAAAAACAAATTGAGTAAATATGTTTTATAAATTAAAAAAAAAAAAAAAAAAAAAAAAAAAAACAGTAATTGTCATTGTAAACGAGCGTATAGTCGTTTAATATAATATACAGATCCGTTATTGATACAGAAGAATTAAATTAAATTACTAACACATTCCCTGTTGCTCGTTGATAACTAAAACACTATCAAAGCCACGGTACATTATTAGCATATCAATGTATTACAAGTCACATATTTAAATTGAGCTAACTATCCATGTATTAGTATTGTTCATGATAATATTATACTTTTAAAATAACGAATTTACTATAGCCATACATTACAGATGGCCGCAAACTGTCACACACACTCAAGGACATATTAAAGATAGGGGACATAAATTAAAAATAAATTTTTCAAAATTATTTGAAAACGCAAATAGTTTTATCGTGGTAATATAATTTCAAGTCTATATAAAGTAAAGACAATTTTACTAACAATTATTAAACGATTCAAATCGTTTGTTAACACTAATAACGTATTCGAAATATGAAAACTACTCAAATCATTGTAATATATTATTAAATATACAAAAATAATTAATGTATATTATTTGTTTGAGCTATAATCAATAATAGTTAATAGTTATTTGTAGTACAATAATTTTATATTATTTCTATTAAGATTTTTTTTTCCAAATAATCAATTTCCATGTACTATTATCGATGTCGAACAATTTAATTTTTAGTGGTATATATTAAAACATGGAATTATACAGATCATTGATACAACAATATGTCTTCTTAAGATCCACACAAGGATTATATTGACAAGTGAATTATATTATTAATATAAAATTAATGGGATTTGTCTGATACAATCTGTTTTGAAAATCTAAAAAGTCACATATCAAAACCATTTTGAAATTTCAATTTCTATGTGACTTTTTACGAAAAAAACCTAAACCTATATTTTATATATTCATTTTTTTTTATATACACACACATACACTTTTGATATGATCTTGTTCAGTTAAACCTATTTCATACGTGTTTAAAGAAGATTGATATATCAATATATAAGCATAGAAATTTATTTTTTCAAAACTGTTCAATATGCTGTATGTATTACATCTCAATATAAAATGCACACACATACATAAAATATTTGATTTCTTGTAAATTTAAAAATTTCAATAATTAAAAAAAAAAAATACAATATTTTAAAACCATAATATGAAAAAATTGATATAATAGTTAAGAAGAAATCTGTAATAATAAATGTACATTAAACATATACGTTTAATAAAACTATTTATATATGAAAATTGGCTAACATGTATGGTGTAAAATAAATATAATATGATCTACAGATCAATTGATTTTTTAAGAAAGCTGTCAAATTACAATTCATTATAGTACAGAATTAACGAGTTTAAAAACATTTAAATTTAAACACATGCTTCAAAAATCGACTTTTACATTTTTGCTTAATTGTTTCCAAATCAATATTATAAATATATTAGTTAATTATGTTTAATTAAACTTTAATTTTCGAGAATATTAAGACTTTTTCTTAATTTATATTCAATGGGAACAAAATTGAACTGTTCAATCAAATTATATCAAATTCATCTAAAAATATGTTTTTTTTTTTTAGAGATATAACTTTTGAAATGTATTTAAAACTAAAAATGTTTTTAATCTATTTGATTTGATTTTATACATAAATAGAACAATATATGACAGGCGTATAAAATATTTTATTTATCTTTAAAACATCATGCCAGACTAACAATAGATTTTCAGAATCAGTATTTCAATTAGAATGTAAGAACATAAAAAATATTATAAATAACACTAAAACCTTAAGTAAACACGCATTCGACAGTTGTACAACATTTAATTTTAACATTCATTGCAGAATGGGTAAATACTGTATATAATGAGCAATATATCTATGCCACATGAACACACACTCGAGGCAAATATTAAAACACTTATCTGGACTGTATTTATTCATAACGAGTGTCATTCAAACGATTGATTGAGTTTAACATTTATATTTTTATTTAAATATAATATGTATGAACATATTTTTGTATGCAAGTATAATAAGATATAAATTCAATGGATATGTGGATAAGATATTTTTCTAAAAGGAATGGAATAAGAATAATAAAAATATAAATCATATTATTATAATGTCTTACCCATAAAAATTTTTTTTTGGTGAATTTTACTTTTCGTTCTTATTAAATGATAAATAAACTTGTGCATTATTATGAAACCTTTGAATTAATATACTTGAAATTGTTATAGTTAATTTTGGTTTTTACTGAGATTTATTTTAAATAACTTTATAATTTATCACTTGTGGGTTGTAATAAAATCATATAAGTCTTGAGCTTATAAAGAATGAAATAAGTCTTCAGATACACAAAAACTAAATACAGATTTTATTAAAACCAGATCAAGAGACTAAACAATTTAAAAAAAACCTGATTATAAATTAAATGAGTAATTTTAGTTTAATTTGCACGTATAGAATTATATTTATTTAATATTGGTAGTTAAAATTTAAAAAGATATATCTCTATACATATATTGTAATATTATTATAAAATACAGTGATTTGTAGTATATGTTCATCTTTTTGTGCTTAAATTTTATATTTTTTCATAGCCTAATTATTGGAAAATGTAAACGTATATACGCTTATATTTCTCAGTAGGTGCATTTATTTTTGGTACCTTTTAAGGAGTATTTTGTGACAATAAAACTTTTATTTCTCAAATGGGAACATTTCTTTTATGCAAATAACAATCCAGGATATTTTTTTGGAATTTATAATTACATAATTACATGCTTCGTTTTATCTGTTATAAAAGCAATTTATATAGACCCCACACCTTGGATATTAAAACATTTTTACCTTTTTATTTTTAAATTGAAAATCATAATAAGATATAAGACAATATTAAACAACTTTCTTATTCAAACTGCATAATAATATAATATACGAATCTTCTCTTTTAAACAATATCACTTTAAGAATAAATAAACGTAACATTCCAAATAATGAATTAGTTTATGAAAAACATTCTTCTCAGAACTATATGTATTGTACACCTGTAGTGATATAATAAGCAAATACATTAACCTGTTATAAAAATTAAATTAAATAAATAGTAATTCTTCATAAGTTAATTTGAATAACTGCACAATCACTGATCTAAACTTTTACCATGTTACATCAACAATTCGAAAAAAATTAACCAAGGAATATTATACATTTTTTTCTAATGCGTAAAATATAATATTTAACTAATTTTGTTAAATTATTTTAAAAGAATTATATGACACATACGTTAATTTTCATAAATTTAATTATTATGGTGTTGATAGCTTGACGTAGAACATACGGTCGTATCGAGAATTGTTAAATAGTTATTTTAAAATCATAATCTACATTTCAGAAAAAAAAATTGTTTAAGATTTATAGAGAAAAAATAATTAAGAGAGAACAGTGAATGAATTATCTATACATTTAATTCATACGTATAGAACAATTAGTTTTAAAAAATATACGAGTCTCGAGGACCATGAGATGATAAAACCGTTTTCGATTTCCAGTAATGACCGCATCACATTATTTCGTCAGGAAACACGCGGTTTCTTTATAAAACGTACGATTCTATTTTAGCTGATTATTAATAATGATAACATACATTCCCGGAAAAGCACCGTGATATAAACACGCGCCATCATTTGATGAAAATACTATATTTTATTTTAACGTAGACAAGTGCTAGGATACACCTGCAAAAGTAATAATATGATATTCTTGGAATGTAATATTATAATGTAATAAAATGTCTCCCGTGATGTGAAGTCAATAACGTTCGATAGGACAACGAAAGAAAAATATGCAACTTGCCCAAAGTTCAACATTTATAACGATTGTTGAAATGTTGATAGGTTAAAAAAAATAATTAAAATATATTCCCTTGAAAAACCATGGTCAAATGAGAATTTAATTTATTTTTACACTTACACAGAAGCTGTTGCAAAAAATATCACATATACAAGCTTGTCACAAAGTATTGAAGTTTCCCAACAACGCGTTTTCCACAAGCAAAAAGATAACGGTAAAATAGTTGGAAATGAATCACAGAAATATTTCTCCTGTCAGAGTAAAACTAGAATGGTTGAGACATGCCATACAAAATTAAAAACAAAATTTACGGAACATGTGACACTCAAACGCGCGTACATACATAATCGGACTTGTACAGTTGCACGTAAACGTAAAATAAACATGTCTCAGTGGACCAGTCACGCAGGCATTACGAATTAATTTTTTTTAAGTTTTTTTTTTTCAAATCATTTATTTCACACCAAGGTGTACTGCAGTGCTCAGAAAACATTTTTACAGTTTGAAATCCGTTTAATACTTGAAAATAAATAAAAGCAAAATATCAAGGGAGTAGAACTTCCAAAAATCTTCTCTAGGGAACTCGTCACAAATTTATAGCTATCCTTACACTATCACATGAACACGACTACCCTAACATAAGTAAAAGCTTACATCAACCTATTCTAACATCGCCGTTGACTTAATTGAGAGTTTTTGTACAACGTCCCTGTAGAAAATTCGCTTATAATTACTTTATGAAGCGTACGTTAATGTATACCAAAAATTAATACTATACCCTAAAACAATAATATATTTTGGTCTTCGAAAATGTTGCTTTTTATTAAGCTGCTATTAAACATAGATTATATAAATTTTTATACATGTATAAATAATTAGAAACTTCATTATTGTTTATTCATCACCTTTTTTCAAATTATTTATTTAGCGCATCACCACGAAGAAATCATTGGGGAAAATATTTGAGTTTATTTAAACAAGCGATTTGTAAGAGAGATATTTTTTGTCATCAAGAAGTTGTCTATAAACCTCAGTCCTCAGAAATCAGTCTAGAGAAATCAAGTTTAACACCGAATATCTAACACGTAATTACGTCATTATGAAATGAAATATACTCGTATAAAGCATTTACTAATTTAATAAGACTTATTGGTAATGATTTACTGCATAATAAATGCCAACCGATATTTAATCAATATGCACATACAATAGACCCGAAGAAGCTGAACCGATTTAACCATAAAAAAAAAGTACCCATTATACATTTGGGTTTATTTGTATATAATTTCAGATTTGGTGTTATACTAATTTAATATTATCGTCAATTTAATATGTTCCTAGTTTTAAGTATATTTTTAATATAGTTATACGTCGAACGTAATTAACACGTACAATACTATTATCGGTTATTTATCGACTATTTCACATTGATTTTTCGTTGTGCAGTCGAAAATATTATAGTGGTACTTGTAGTTGTACATACGCCACATGCTTTCGAAAATTGTGAAAATGCCTTTAAAATTCGAAAAAGAAAGACTCAGTAGTGCAGTATTTGCGGAACACCAGAATTAGAATCAAAACATACGACTTAAATATTATAATCTGCTAAACTAAAATGAATAGTTCGGAACGAAAATTCGGGTACAATGAATGCAGGTGCACCTGAAAAAATTTGGACCGAATATTTTTCGGTTCGGGTCCAGCGTATGTGTTGCTATAGACTTAAATCGTAATTGAAAGACAGATACATAAAGTAACGGAAAATATAAATAATCGTGTAAAAATATTGCGGATTGTAAGAGAAAAACTACAAAGTTTAAGGCGTGTTCGTATTTAAACAAATCACGATACGTTGTGTTTACCGCGAAACCATGACCGATGTATCGTACGAAAACTGTCAATGAACAAAAATCCAAATGAGAACCGCGGGAAGTGAGAATATTACGCAAATTATGTTCGTAGCGAATTGCCGATAACGTTTCTCGAAATAATGATATATTATTCTACGTACTTATTTATTTTTTTATTTTTTATTTATTTTTTTTTTCTACGAAATAATTCAAGGCGGTGGCGGTGTGATTTCGAACGAACGGTGGCGCGACAGCAAAATTACAATAAAATGATACCGAGTCGACGGACGAAGGAACAGCGATCACATGGCGTTCATGCGTTGTCCGGGCACACGTATCGTACCGTTCGCGGAAACCGACTGATGGACGGAACGCGAAATCATTGCGACACGGACCGACCCCACCCTCCCCCGACTGACGACGGGTTCGCACTGGGAGAGCACGTGCGCGTGACGACGCCGACGACCGCGAGCGACGACGATACCGCGGCGAGATCACGCGGCCGCCGCGACGTCCGCCTACTGCCACCTAGTGGACCGCGACCGGTGGCCAACTGCCGACGAAGGCGGTCTCCCGTCACGCCAAGCTCCACCGGCAGACCTCGCCAACGTTCGTGTACGGCAGAACTTTTACCTTCTGCGACGACGCCCGAGTGCCGCCGACCCGACGTCGTTTGAACGATCGACCGGCAATGCGGTTTGCAGTCGACAACCGTTTTAAATGCAGCGGACGATGGAAATGTGTCTGGACGTTTAAATCGGATGTCGCACGTAACACAGTAACGTACGGTTGACCGAGAGTAGAAAAACACTGAACGTTTAGGTCGGTTCCAGCAACGCTAAGCGTTTGTCCCCTGTGCTTTATATGCAGTCATTCCGAATGCTAGTTTAACGGGAAATCGATTGCGTTTGAGCTGAAAAAGTAAAATTGGTATTGTTGGAGTTAAAACACGGTTTCTCCGGTACCGCAGCCAGTTGAGTTTGTGCACATGAGCATATTCTCAATATTATATATATATATATATATATATTATATATGTAGCACTTCTCAATTTTTTGATTTGCAATCTTGCATCGTTGCATTGTGTGGGTGGGCTCAAACTTTTCATTGAAATAAAAAGTGCCACTGTTTTTAAAATTGTTTTATGAGGCGTATCTCTGGATGGCGTTAAAGTGTTAATAAATTCGGTAGGGAAATGGAATGCATCCTTCTTTTCGAAAACCGTATCAGCTGAATATTAAATTTGTGATCGTGCGTCAATCATAGAAAAAATCAAATCATTTAATTTGTCGACTTTCTCGTTTTTTGTTGGTAACAAAAAAGCCCTTTCCAGAAACTTCGAGGTATTTCCATTAAACAATATTAGTTATTTAGTTGAAGAATTCTCATAGTTTTGAAATATTTCAATGAAGTTTGTGATGTTTGTAGGCACTTGAAATTTCGATTTTAACTAATTTCAGATCGTTTACATCTATTGCTAAAGTTTGAACATCGAAAGTTATCTTATTAAATATTTGATTCTACTATCTTCACCATCTTTAAAATATATACTGATCCACCCGACCTCTGTCACTCAGAATTGTTTTTACGAGAACAATAGTACATAGGTTTTAAATGTAAAAAACAATCATATCAATCAGATCAATATCAATATAAGACGCATTCTTGTATCTCACGTATATCTAACCTAAATTAAGAGTATTTGTTTTTCTTTATAAACTACCTAATATATATTTTAATTTTAACACTGTGTTGTAATTCAATGATTACAATGGACACATACTAATTGCGGACGAATTTATTCAGGTCAATATTATAACATAACAATTGCGGACACGAGTTTCGTTGAACACATACTAGTTGCGGACAGAGTGTTTTTTAAATAAAAAATCACGTGAGTTTCGGCCACAAATATTTCCATTTTCCATTTTTTCTGGACTTAGGATAAGCTATCAAACAAATTCATAGGTGAGATTAAAAATATTTGTACAATCCCATCGTTGAATTTCATTACGCATTACGCGGTGAAAACGGAACTTAAAACAGTCAATCAAGCGTAACTCTTAAAGTTTTTCACAAATTTTGTACACGAATAAGTGGTTAAAATGAAAAAAAAAATTATTTAATAACACTGATAAATAATGTCAATCGCCATTATCAGCCGTAATTTCTGAACGTCCACAGTCGTTATTTGTTCGCAATTATAGAATCCCAGCAGAAGCGTACATTTTGAAAACGCAATGAATCAACAAAAAACCATAGAAATTTCAAGAAAAAAATTGTATTGTAATCATTAACATCTCCCATTTAATGATGAAAAATAATGTCGAGTAAATGTCCACCTCCGCGTTCCCTGCATGTAATAATTCAATTGTTGAAATTGGTAATCACTTTCGCGCACATATCTCTGTCGATTTCGCCAATTACCCGCCTGATTTCTTAAGAAATAAGGAATTCCTTCAATTGATGGATGCTTTGTGGATTATTTGCACACACTTGTGACTTCACATATCCCTATAAAAAAAAATCATACGGGGTGAGATTAGATGACCTGGGAGGCCAATTTTGGTCACCTCGGTTTCACCTCTCAGGGTAGGTTAATAAGCAAAACTGTCGAATTTGGGGGACAGAAAACCTAAGACAAACCCAAGAAAAGCAAATGCACCCTGAGAGATGCATAGTATGGTGTAGATTCTGGGCAGGAGGTGTAATTGGGCCCTATTTTTTTGAAGACGAAAACAGTCGTGCGCTTACTGTAAAAGGTGAAAGGATATGATTACTTCCTTTCTATGGCCAGCATTGGATGAACTCGAAACGGAAGGAATGGATCTCGAGCAATTGTGGTTGCAGAAGATGGGGCTACCTGCAACACTTCACGTAAGTCAATGGCGTTGTTGCGTGAAAAATTCCCTGATAACCTGATATCAAACCGAGGTGACTACCAGGTCATGTGACCTCACCCCGTGTGATTTTTTTTTATGGGGATATTTGAAGTCACAAGTGTATGCAAATAATCCACAAAGCATCCATCAATTGAAGGAAGAAATCAGGCGGGTAATTGGCGAAATCGACAGAGATAAGTGCGCGAAAGTGATTACCAATTTCAACGATCGCATTATTACACGCAAGGAACGCGGAGGTAGACATTTACTCGACATTATTTTTCATCATTAAATGGGAGATGTTAATGATTACAGTACATTTTTTTTCTTGAAATTTCTATGGTTTTTTGTTGATTTATTGCGTTTTCAAAATATGCGCTTCTGCTGGGACACCCTATAGTATGCATTATTTGTGTTCGTAATTCGTATATTACCTTTTTAGATTTCGTCTGCAACTCACATGGTTTTTATTACTTTGTCCGCAATTCAGAAACACTGATTACAGTTGTAAGAAATTTAAAAATTAAACCACATAATGTAAAATAAGTAATAACTTATTTTTGATAGTGATTTTATCTCAATTGTTCTGTGATTACTAATTGAACAAGTTTCTAAATTCAAGTACTTGAAAAATATTATTACAATATATATATATAATTAGAAAATATATTTTAATATTTAAATAATAATATTTTAAATATAAAATATATTTTATACCTGTATCATTTATTTAAAAAAATGACGATCTGTATTACTATATAGTGTAGTATACTGTATATTTGTGTGCGAGGAATTAAAAAATATTTGACATTTAATGGTTTTTCCATTTTGAAAAGTTTCGTAGAAAATGTAGCCAGAGTTATTCAAACTTCTATGTATAGATTATAATTATTATTATGTATGATATCAATGTATTTAAATGGTTAACGATGCAATAAAAGTTAATTATATATTGAAATAACAAAAAAATATAGAACATAAAAAAATAATAAAAATATCAGAACATTTGAGATACATTCATTTACATTATCAAGTGGCCTCAATTTTTTTGTATGCTATTTATTCGTTTTTAGTGCTCTGTAGTATTTCGTTACGTTGTGTGCATTGTGGCAACGCTATATTAATCGCTACGAATCAAGCAGTGTGGTGTTGTAGCTATGATTTACGTGTTTCTACCGGCGCTTGAATTTGGGTATCTATTCATAGACATTTATAGATTTCATCCGGTCTGTATAGCAACCCCGTCGTGATCGGCATATACGTGATGTGTACATCCGTGATTATCCCCACACGAAAACGGTAATGTGAACGCTAGGTCAACAATAGGTGATAAACTATATTCATGTACTATTTATCAATGTAAATTATATTAAGTTTGGTCCAATGTATTATTATAATAATATAATTAAATTTGTAAATAATTATTTTAATTAATAATATTGTAATATAATATCATATATATACTCGCAGGGACGCATTTAAAAAAATGAAAAAAATATATAATATATGCAAATTTATTAAACATATTTCAAACATTTTTGGAGGTATAAATGTACCTCTCCCTCAATCAGTCTTTTTTAGTTTCTAAATTTTTTTTCGAGCTTGTTTAGCAGTAAAAATATTAATAACATTATTATAATTAAGTTTTTTTGTAATGTTATTTTCAATATTTAGGATTGCCAACGCATTTAACCTTTCCTCTTTTATATTTGATCTTAGGTATGATTTAACTCTTTTTAAAACTGAAAAAGACCGTTCAGTGGAACAGTTACTACTTGGTGTACATAATAAAATTCTTAATGCAATAACAGTGTAGGGATACATTTCAGAAAAATCATTATTTTTAATAAATACAAGCATTTGGTGAATATTTTTTGGCTTTTCATCAACTTTGAGGTTCTTCATATGTGATTTAATGTGAACATATTCATTTGAGAAAGAACTTCCTAAATCATCTACATATACGAGTATATCATGAAGACATTTTGCTTGTTCTTTGATTTCTATGCTGTTCAATTTTTCCAATTGAAAGAAAAACGGGTACTTTTTAAATAACTGGTCATAAGCTATTTTTCTTTTTTCTAGCTCATTTTTAAGTCTATCTAATATAACAAAATATGTAGTTATCTTGAAATGTATGTCATTGTTGCTGGCATCATAATCTACATTTTCATCACTGAATGTTTTCCTTTTTTTTTATGCGCTTGTTTACAGTGTTCATAACATTTTCAGATGAAATTGAAATTGCTATATTTGAATAACGTACAAAATTATAAATTTGTAATACAAAATATATACAATGTGTATAGTGTATACTGTAAGGATATTATTTTTTTATATTATTATAATGTTTAATAAATATATAGGTACACAAACTGCTGCGCTTCTAAATTTGCTGCCGTGGGCAATTGCCCCCTTTGCCCCTCATAAATACGCCCCTATATACTCGTGTATTTAATATATAATGTATAATTAATTATATCTTATACATATGTACAGTGGCGGCGTGAACGAAGTAATTTCACGCATTTGCGTCACGGAAAAAAAGGGTGGATAAGTGGGTACTGAAAGTTGACATTAAATTTTGTAGTTGAGTAAAATTAGGAACTTATTGAATAAAAATTAAATTCACAATAATCAATAACATAAATGTACCAATAGATTATATGTTGAGAATTTTCGACTGCATCATTGAAATAATAAATTCACGACACCACTGCGTATGTATTATTATTCTTGTGCACCTTTTAATTTACTATTCAATTTGTTACAAAACCACGAACACCAGTTTTTACTAACGGAATAATATTTTGGCACTCATTTCAACTAATATTTGGTGCAATATTTATAATTTATATAAATAATGTTGGAATATACGAGTAAGAGTATAACGTAATTAATACACCTACAAGTATATTAGACTTTTATGATTTATACGAGTGTAAATTATAATAAATGAATGATAATTAGTTAAAATATAATTTCTTCCACAAATTTGTATGAATTAATAAATAAGAAAATAGTGGGCGTTACATATTTACAAAATATCACTTTGAGCGTATGTACATTTATATTGTGTATAATACTATTTATTTTTTTTTTTTTTATTTGAACCAACTAAATTTTCATATTTCGTTTGTTATTGAATGCATCTGATTTAAAATGTGTATAATATTATTATAATAATAAGAAGATTAATATTTTGCTTATTACATTGTTAAAACTTGAGTTATAAATTATGATGATAATAATAAAATATGTTTACTAATAGTGTCACTATGTAACAGTGTGTGGATAGCGTTTAAGTTTCGAAATCATCGGTCGATCCTTTCAAAACGAATACATTAAATAATTATTAATACGAAAAAGTTCTTGAACTTTACAATTACAGTTTCTCCGAAACTCACAACGATATTAACAAACTAATACCAATATATAGTATTTATATCTTATTTTGTATTCATTTTATCAATTAATTTTAAAGGAACTGGAGCGTAGCATGTTTTAAGGAGTAATATTTAGGTATTTTATAACACATGAACATTTTGGCTGTGTTTACGTGTGAATAGTAAATAAACAATAGTGTGTGTAATCCGTTATCGTGTTTATCGTGCCACCATAGATCGACTAAAATACTAAGTCCTGGAACTAACCCTTTACATTATATTAATTTGCAAAACTCCACGGTCCAACTGTTTTGATGATTCAATATTATAATATAGGCAGTAGTGTGGACAGTGTAGTACTATAAGACATTATAAATAATACTGTACCCGGTAACGAAACCCCGATTTTAATTTTGAAAACACATTTAAATTCCTTATTCTCTTGTTTATGTTTTGTAGGAAATAATTTTTTTAATTTATTTGTTTTTTATAAGCCTACAGTAAAAGAAAAAAAAAAATTTGGTACTTTTAAATAAACGATTCATCAAATTGAACTACTGAAAGTATGTTTAATTTTCTTTTGTTTATTGAGCTGAATGTATGGAAAAATGGTTGCTTCAGCGTCCTTAATGGAAATGAATATGTACAGTTATGAATTCATACATTATTTAATATTAGCGGTATGAAATTATTATCGAAAGAGATTTTTTTTAAGCATTAATACTCTATATTTTTTTGTTTTTGAAGCGAGATAAATACTATTAAATATTTCGATGTCATAATTGAATAATATTTTTTGCACAAATCATTATGTTTTACGTTTTAAAATTATTTAACATTTTCAGGGATAAACGACAAATTTTTATTAGCTAAAGTTTTCAAAATATTTTAACATAAATTGAAAATCAAATCACTAAAGTTATTTACAAAATTATATTTTTACGTTATTCCACTCTTCACGCAAGTTTTTAATACGAATAAAAAAAAAAAAAAAAAAAAAAACTGTTTTGGTATTCGTTTCAATATAAATAATTTCAAAAAATCTCACTGCCTCAATTTATGATATTAAAAATATGAAATGAAGTTCAAAATATATGAAATTTTTGATTAAAAATATAATTTTTCTATAAAAACTTTACGTAATTATATTCAAAAATAAAAAAAAAAAGAATCAACTATTGGAAATTCCTTTTAAGACCATCGAGGAGACTTAAAAATAAAATGCTCCACAATAAATAATATCATTAAATTTCCGAAAAACATACATTACAGGTAAACTACTTTGTATTATAATGGATGTTATTGGTAACTAGAAGACAAAACAGATTTACCTATGATTTTGATCAAGTTAATAACTCAAAATATACATTTCGTGAAGCAACGATATAGCACAATATATATCCTTACTTATAATAAATAATGTTTATTATTTTATTTAATAATATAAGCGGATATATGTCATATAAAACATTATTAATGTTATATTATAGCTTATACGCTTAATTATTATAAATTAATATAAAAGTATGGTATTAATTATTCATGGTACGTGAAGTTATATACACAACTAGATAAACTTAAAATTAACATATAATTAGATATAAACATAAATTATTGTTTACTAATTATTCAAAATGTTTTATGTTTTGTTTTTTATATTTATTTATTAAATTTAATAATTAACCAATAATATTTGACTGGCTGTATTTTATTTTACTAAATTTATATATATGCATATATACTTCAATAAAATATATCTTATTTATAAAAATGACATATAACGGTTTGTGTTTGATGGATTCCAAAAAAAAAATAACCGATTTTGATCAAATTTTGTTCAGAAATAGATAAAACCTTGGAGAATGACATTAATTTACCTTTTGTTGGAAAAAAAAAAGAAATGGAAAGATCAGTAAACCTGATAAGGCCCAAAGGGGCAGTTTTTGTTTTGTTATTGCTATGATAAGCGAAAAAAATAAAAAGGAACCGTTGAAGATATGTATTTGCAAAAACTCTTCTCTTCTTGTATGTTGAAATACAGATATATTACATTTGAACCGTAACAGGAAGAGAACAGAAATGTCATGTTCAAGGAGCTCCTGTTGAGATTTGTCTTGGTATTAAATCTGGAGATATCTTAGGTCGAGTTTACACGGTCCACGTCGGAATCCAATGTGGAATGATTTTGTTTGAGAATGCTTTTATATCATAAGTGAGGGCCAACCTCTTTCATAGATCTAAAAAGCTTAATGGTCGGAAATTTTAAGAGGCGTATGAGGCAAGAGGGTTGTCAGATAATAACAAGAAAGAATTTCACAATCTAAATCAACGCCGAAAATACTTATGCTTTACCAGTTTTGATAATATTACACTTCATACGAGTGATTTCGTCTAGATTATATAATAGAATTGTTGATTTCACAATTTATTTACTCGTACTTTATTGATTTCTATCGATTATATAAACACATATTTGAAGAATAATTCGTTTGTATGTAGTTGAAAAGAACTTGAAAGTAAAATATGCTGTGTGTTTAAGGAAACAAAATATATCTTCACGTCCTTGTTAACGGTAGAAATATTAATAATCTAATGGTGTACTTAAGATTAATAGTATTGCATGTGAACATCGATTATTATTGAATAATGAACAGTAAATTCTTGTATTCAATAATATAAATATTTCATCTCTCTTAAGCCGAAGATATCATAAGGAAAAGTATTAACTTAGAAAACTGGACAGCAAACAGGAATTATATACTACTTTTCAAGCGATGCTTAAAAGTGTCCTATGGGTTACATGTTAGGGCATATATTATTAATGAATAACTTGTGTCCAAGTATAGGTCGTATATTAGAGGTAATATACCGAATTGCGTTTACTTCTCTGCTCTATTCGTTTCGCTATTCGTTTTAAATAATTTATCCTTTAAATAGAATTACTCACGTTAATTAACTAATTGAACAATACTACTATTTTATTTATCAGTGTAGTACGCATACTTACAGTTATTGAGTCGCGATAACTCGAAATCCTAGACAAATAAAATTATACGATCAGGTTCTTTCGCGTGTGTGAATATCATAATAATGATTAATTTTGAAAATTCCAATGTAGAATAATATTTATTATTCCACAATTAAACTCGAAATATCGCGATTAATTATTCACTAAACACAATAAAATACATCTTATAATTAGGGCCAACAAAATATGCCCTAAAAATCTATAAAATATGTATGCAGTTATGCTCTAAAAATTACCAAAATATGCTCTAAAAAAAATGTTATTGTAAAAAAATGATTAAATTATTAATTTTTGTATGTACTCGTATTATACAATTTATACTATAATACAATAATATTATTTATTGCCAATGAATAATGATTTACAAAAATGTGTGATATTAAAAAATATTAAAAATTAAAAAATTAAAAACAAAAACATTAATCAAATGATAAACATTTTAATTTTCACCCGATGTTATTACATTGAACAATTAATGATTTACATAAGTTTTAGTTTAACAGTATTGAGCGTCGATTGTCCGTTAACAAATTTTTGTAGCGTGAAAAGGAACGTTCTACATCAACGGATGTAATAGGTACGTATTTATAATGCAACAAATCGTTGCTGGTCAAATCTTCTGAAATACCTTCTAATGTGGATACATCACCGGATAATACTTTAGAAATTTTCGTAAGAATATGAAAACCATTTTTTTTTTAAAAACGTCTTCACATTTTTTGTTAATATCAGCGCCATTTGTACCACAAACTTCACATATTTTACTTCGTGCAGTTTCTATTAATTTAATTGAGTCTGCTAGTAAAACATTCTGGCTTTCTAAAGATGTTATAGTAGTTGGTAAAAATCCATAGTTTGAATAAATAAAAGTTGAATTTGCTTCAACTTGATCTTTAGGAATTAATTTTTGAACTTTGTTTATTGAAACGGCGTCTTCAGAGTTCAATTTCTGTATTTCATTTCGAATAGCTTCTATATGTTCGCAATAATACATCGAAGCAGAAATCCATGTAACCCATCTTGTTAATATAAGCGTTGGAGGCAATGGTATATCTGGAGCTTCAGTTTTAAACAAATCAATACGACTTGGCACTTTTAAAAATATTTTTTTTGTGTCTGAGACAAGTTCGTCAATTTTTGGAAATTGACCACGAATTTTTTCTGCCACCCGGTATAACCCATGGGCCACACAAGTGACGTGGATCATTTTTGGATAAAAAGCTTTTAAACAATTAGCTGCCTTAACCTTAAGCCTTAAAGTAGCGGCATCGCTCAAAAACAAAAGTACATCAGGATGTCAGATTCCATTAGGCCATAATGTAAAAAGAGCTTCATAAAAAATTTGGCATATTGTAGAGTGGTTGGTTTTTTCGAGAATACTGGAAAAAATTAAAAATCTTTTACCTGGTTCATCGGCATTTAAAATACCAATAATTACGTTTGCAATACATCGAGATTGTACGTCAGTAGTTTCGTCGATCGAAATCCAGATTTTCTTATCAAGCGCTTATTTTCTTATGGCGTCCATTGTCTCATCATAGCACTCATTGACATAGGTACTTCTTAACCTACTGATGGAATATCTTTATGCGTATACTTTTCCAGAAACGAACGAAAATAGGTATTTTGTAATTTATTTAATGGTATATTGGCTGCTAACAACGTTTTGCACAAATCTTTATTGAAAGAATTAATTTTTGATGTAGTAGGTAAAAGTTGTTGAGCTTTTGTTGTTGATCGCCGAGTCATTGAATCCACGTGAGTGCTTAGACGTTTTAAGATGTTGTAAAACTGTAAATCATTTTTCACATGTAACCTTTACCTCACATATTTTTACAAAACAATATATTCCCATCTGAAGAAAATATATTTTCTCCAAATTTAGAGATGTAACTATTGATACGACTAGTGTTGGAAGTTCTCACTTTCGGCATTTTATAACGGTCGTTTTAATAACGTACCGCACGAGTATAAAGAGCGACTGACGACTGTAATATGTGCGATAAAATATAATATTATATTTATCTCTATGCGATACTGTCACCGATCTACGGACATATAATATTGTTGACCCTAATAATAAGCGATTAAGATTAGATTATCTCTTTCTATAAATGAGCTGAAATACCAATAATGAGGTATATGAGTGAAACAAATTAATATTTTGTAATTTCCGAGTTTTTAAGATCTTAAATATGCTCCAAAAATATATGAAATGCTAAAATATGCCCTAAAAATGCAAAAATATGCGAAATAAAATTTTGTATACAGCATCGTTAGGTTATAAAACAAATTTTGGTATAAACTAGCTACTTTTTTGACCAACCAATAGAAATATGCAAATGCATACAAGTGTTGGCCCTACTTATAATCAATCTAATATTAAATAATCACATGTAAATATTCGAGTTAAATTACTTTATTTTATATACATTCCAATAGTTAGTCACGTTGATAATTTTAACAATTTAATAATAGCAATATGTATACCGTGTTAATACAAACAAAACAACAAACTTAATTAAACTTGAATAATGCGTACAAATAACATTTTTATATACATTGCTGTGTTTAATAAAAAATGTGTTTAAATAAAAAAATAAATATAATGATAAATAAAAAAATTAAATAAAAAATATGGTCTAAAATGAAATGGAATAAATCGAAATCACATCAATGTATAATATTATACAATATATTCAAATATATAGAGCATATAATAATATTTCATTTTATTTAACTGTTTTTGTAGGCTTAAAATTATTGATAAATCATGCAGTATAAAGACACATAAATATTTTGCATTGACTTATTTTGAGAAAATAAATAAAACATGACAGTTTTCAAGAAAATGATTTTTTGTTTTCACCGTAGGATAAATAGTAGATACATTTCTTTGCCAAATAAATTTATTATTTACTCATAATAGACTTAATCATAAACATTAATATTATCATCGCTAATCGCAATCTTTTTTATACTCCAAAATATGTATTTAATAGTTTAAAAAATGTTAAAAATCTCCAAAAATCAAATTAGGATTCTAGACCCCAATGAACTATTAAAATATTATGTAACAGTTCTATAATCCGTTTCAATTTATATTAGATTCTGAACGGAGTGATGGAATCTATTGGCTTCACAATGATGTGTGTTTTTTTTTTATTTTTTTATTTTTTTTTTAGATTCTGAACGGAGTGATGGAATCTATTGGTTTTACAATGATGTATGTTTTTTTTTATTTTTTTATTTTTTTAATTTTTTATTTATTTTTTATTTATTTTTATTTTTGTGTCTGACGACACCTTTTTTGGCAGTAAAAATGCTTCGATTTGCTTATGTAGCAACCTTTCTGAAAGGAAAGTGAATGTAGATGGTACTTTGGCTAGTCTAAAATCTAACTTTTCAATACTTTTTAAAAAAATCGAACCACTTATAGGCATTTAAAATATTCGATTTTTTTACATTTTTTTTTTCATAATCGGTGATAAAAAAAATTTGGCTCGTACAAAATACTTGAAAATTTAATAGAAGATTCCACAGAAGTAGTTCTTATTGTCATTCAAAAATTATTAAAATCCATAGGCACAATTTTATTTTATAAGCGTTTGAACAGCGAATATTGACATAAAATTACATGTAAAATATAATATAATGTATAATATTCTAGACTGTCAAACTATGTTGCTGTATGCAACTGCCAACCCATCCTTATTGAAAAATATATTTATCGTTTCAAAATAAAATATACTTTTTACAATATTTATAAATAACAATGTATTATATCCTAGACAAACATATTAACTCCGTTCAGAATCGTTATTCGTATACAATGATATCTATCATTGCATCCAAATTTAACAAATCCATTGTAATAATGACCTATCCTATAAACGAGGTGCACTCCACCCCCAACTGTACAGCAGAGCGAGGCCCATACGGTTCTTTTTTTCCTGAACACACGTATGATTATAATTATTTTTCTGGATATTATTTCATATATATATATATATATATGTAAATAAATAAGTATGAGATAGTTATTAATTTACTGACATAATATGTTACAGATAATATTAAAAAATTATAGATATTATCTATACGAATACTATTATACTTATATAAAGGGAATTCAAAACAAGTTTACATGTCAATATGTCTTCGTCACTAAATAATTCTTTAAACACAATTTTTTTTTTTATATTGACATATTTTATGGTATTGACTTAATGTTTTAATACATCAAAATATATAAAAAAAATTTCTGTTATGAAATTATAATATAGAGTAATTACTATACTGATGGTTGATAATAATAACACTTACGTCTTCGTTAAATAATATAAACATGTAATTTTTTTCACATTTTTATATTAGTTTTATGTTTATTGTTATAAGTCATTAATTGTCGAAACTAATGGTTATACCAAGTTTACTAAAATAAAAATAAAATAAATAAATAAATATATATTAATATGATAATCATTAAATAATAATATAATAATATAATAATATAATAATATAATAAATTATTATTAAATAATAATAATATAATAATCATAAATATGATAATAATTTTATTTCTTAAACGGTATATGACAAACATTTTTGTAACTTTATCATTGATGCGAATCAATGGGTTTATTAAGTACGTATTATAACGTCACATATAGACTGAAAAAATAAATCAGTAGTCATTTTATCGTAATTAATCGTATTACAAATGTTAAGTAGGATTAAAATTATCAATATCATAATCACAAATATGACTTCAACACTTATTAATAAATTCACAACAACTATAAGTATATTTTGTTCCTAATTTATAATGATTTTACTTTAGATTAATTATTTTAGTTTATATCATAGTTATAATAGTAAACGATCATAAACTGAAGAATTTTTACAAAGGAAATCGAATATTATAAAAATTATTACACGTATAAATTATAATTTAAAGATTCATGATTAAAATTATTTAAGGGATAATGATTGTAAACAAATAAAATAATGGACCAATGATTAATTTTTAGTTGATAAGATTGTTGAAAAAAAAAATCACTTTGTTTCCACATTTTTTAAACTGATACTCATACTATATTGTATACTTACTTATGTATTTTAGTTTTTTTTATGATTAAGTTAACAACTTTTTCCCGATCTAAATGAATCTAGGCTATTCTATAATGATAATTTTTATGCATTCAATTATATTTGGTTTGTATATTTTATTGTGAATACTGTAGGTATATGTATGTATATAAATTCATATAAAAAAAAAAAATATATATATATGTGTATAATGTATTATATATAAATGTGTTGTAATATATGTATATCATATGTTTTGTTAAAAAAGATTTTTGTATTATTTAACGACCAGGTCTAGAAGAAATAAGTTTATAAATTGACACTATCATCTATAGAATAATATAGCTTTTTGCATTTCTAATAAAAATTGTGTCCTATTGTTGCTCACTTGATAAAAAAAAAATTAGAAAGTTTTCAATAAAAGGTAACCAAAAGTTTAAATCAATTTCTACTCGTTTTAAAATAAATTATGGAAATATATGTCAAAAAAGCCTAAAGAGATAATCTAATTTTGTTCTAAAGAAAACATTATTACAACGAAAAAAATTAAATTAGAAAATTACAATAAATGTGTTAATAATCGTGTATTTTAAAAGTATATTGACTGTCATTAAACTTAAGTATATAATCAATTTCTTATTTTTATATTTTAAAATGAAAAAAAAAATGAATGTGAGTATTTTTATTACTTGAAAATAGTTTGATATTAAATTGAAAACAATTATTATTTTCTTGAATAATTTCTTTTTAAATATTTTAAAAATATTAACTAGGGCAAGTTAAAATTTTAAAATGTCACTACTTAATTTTTTTTCAAAGTATTTATATCTCTTTTATTTGATTTTCAAATCATTTTAATTTTATTGTGTTGTCGTATTTTTATTTTTATTTTCTATTTTGGTACAAATATTGTTTAAAAGTTTCATTTAACTATTTTGATAGTTGGTCAACGATATTTGATAAATTCAATTAAAAAGTTTTTTATACTTCTATATAAAATATTTATGTCATCGGCGAACATAGTGTACAGTACTGACTGTTTTATTAAGAATGATGTTGTTTATTGCTATTAGAATCTATGTTGATGTTATGGGTCGCATATTTGATCCTTATGGTATGCCAATTTTTTAATTAATGAGTTAGGTACTGTTTCGCCAATTTTTATCTGGAGGGTTGATTTTTGAACTACCATTATGTTGAATCGTACGCTTTTTTATATTCAAATTGATCACTAATAGAAATTCATTGTTCTAAAATGCGTTTTGAATTTCTGTTTCAAATGTTGTGAGTTAATTCATTTTCAAATTATATTTGCGCAAACCGCTTTAATATTTTGTTATGTAATTAATTTTTTCAACAGGTTAATCGTTAATTAACTTTTTTATAATTAATCCTCTAGATTATTTTAAATGTATATAGGCTAGCAACCTTTTAGTGAAAATTTGTTTTTTCCCAGTTAATGAATATGATAATGATAATAATTATGTAGTTTCGAGATATTATTCAGATTTTTGTTGAACTTGTGTTCCGAATAGTAGTGTAATAATATCTTATAATTTCGAACATAACTAAAACACCTAAATTTAGCATTGGAAATTCAACGATCGGCAATTGATTGTATAACCTGCATAACAAATAAATTTGTGTTTAGTAATGCAATGGTGTCATATTATATGTCAATTGTTACAGGTACTTATAATATAATAAATTAAATATTTTAGTGGCATAATCCAATGAATTATGTAAATATAAAACTGTATCAAGCACATGAAAAAACATAATAATAATAACAAATTTTCAAGTTATACGATAGAATTAGATAGCAAAAAACTATAAAATAGCTATAAATCTCTGTTTTTTTTTTTTTTTATCTAAAATTTACACGATGTAAATTATAGTTTTTTTATGAGTTCGTGAAAAATAGTTTAAAAATAAAATAAATAAGGGGCAAAAGAATAACGGAAGGAGGAGAACAAAAAAAGAGTAGGAAGAAATGTTTGCAATAAAAGTCGTTTTAAATCAAAAAAACTCATTATTAAAATGGGTGTTACACCCTAAGAATTTTTTCATTTAAAGTATTCCTGACATCCACGAATAAAAGTAAAATTAATTAAATCCATAAAATATATAATATAAAAATTAATGTTTATGATGTATCAATATTTTATGATTAGTAGATTTATTTTCGTTTTGGTAAATATTTATGATAGGAATTTCATAATTATTTGAATATTTTTGGTTTTATTACCGATAAACTATTTTAGTATTGATTAAAAATAGTAGTCCTGCTGATGAAAATTCGATTACTTTCAGTTATAAAATGTATATTTTTAATACTAATATTACGATATCTAGCGACACAAAAGTTTGTTTCGACATCTTAAATGAAATAATATGAAATGTATAAATTTAATTATAAAAAATTAATTATTATTAAAACAGGGTCGTATTTATATTTTAATATCGTTCTCGAATAAGGCTTATAAGAAATTTTGAAAGTCCTAGATCAAATAAATATTCTTAAGTTTTCATCCTATTTTATACATATAATTGGTATTTTTTTTAATTCTGATTTTTGGGAAAAATTGTATGTACGTACCTACTAAAGACCTACAAGGGCCGGCTCAATCCGGTCCTCAAAAAGAACTAGTTTATAAATGTTTATTATAGTTTATTATAGTTTATTTTTGTCGTTTATTAAATTTAATTATTAATTTTATACAGTAAATGAAACTATAACAATACATAATGGAGTTAAAGTATAAGTAGCTTAAGTCCTTTAAATACACTTTAAAGTAATTGTTCAAGACAACTTTTTTCCCCAGTGACAAATTTAACTTATCGCGTGAACTCGTAAGTCTATAGTACGAGTATGACTCGTAAGTAATTATGTTTTAAAATGTGAGGTTAGGCTTTAAATAGGAAATTTACAAATCTCACGAATATATAAAAAACGGAAATTTGTCAACAACATTTCTACAAGTTGATATTTGTTATTTTAGTATATTATGTACACATTATTGAAGCTTGTTAAACAAACAAGTTCACTGTAAAAATAAATAAAATTTGTTTTAATAACACAACGAAACGTGGTTGCATTGAAAATTCTCGGTGGAAACATAATAACCCTAAAGTTTATAAGATTTCCGGGAAATAAAAACCTTCTGAAGCGTTATAAAAAAGAAATATACTTGTTTTTATCAAAAATAACATAGCAACTCTCATAATCGTTTCAAAAACAAACAGTAACCATCTATACATAATAAACGTTGTCAATCAGTAAAATCGGAAAATTGTATCCATGGATTTTAACTTTGATCAGATTACAAATAAATATTTTTTATATAGTTTACATTTGTTTCTGTTCCAGGTAATAAAATAGAGATCAGTATAGGTATATCTGCCTCAAATATATGTTTACTGGTCTTTCTGTCTTATACGAAATAACGTATAAACGACTGAATAGGTGTAACGATGTTGCAAACGAGGTAGTCATTTTTCACCATATCATTTTTATTTGAAGATCGCAAATTATTTTCGTTATACGTTTTTACCAAAAAAATTTGACGGTAATTTTAAATTATTCGTGCAGTACTTACAATAGTGCACATTTCTTTTTTAATAAAAACAAATTATTTATTTATTTTTCCCGTGAAAATTTTATAATTAATTGAGTTGTATTGTTCGGCGAAAATAAATTTATGAGTTTTGGTCAATGTTTAAAATCTTCGAATTCCATAATGAACGAAGTATATTTAAAACCTAGGAACCATTACGAAACATTTGATTAATATTTCAACGAGTAGGCATAGCTTAATCCATCTTAAGCTTTGTTCCGATAATTAATAATAATTTGTCGACACGTTTTTCATTTACTTATTTATTTTTTATTTTTTGTAATTTCAGTCAATTTTGTCAGATTTCATTATCACCAGAGAACGATAAATATAATTAGCTAAACATTAATTATAAATAAATTTTATTCATATAAATTTTTCATTTTATTTGAAAGTATCCAAAACAATCTCACAGAATAATTCTAACTTACAAATAAGTAATAAATAAATCAAATATTTATAAATGGTTGATATTCGTAAATAAATATAGATATGAAGTTATATACGGAAGTAAATAATAAGTAAATAAATAAATAATTACATTTTGAGATATTATTATACTTGCAATTTACGATGGTTAAAGTTAAAATTCATAATCAAGTAAAATCAATAAATCGTTACAATATTGTTAAGATTTAACCATATTAATTAATGGCACATGATTTATGATAAAAATATGTTTAGTTGTAAAATAGAAGTAAAACAATAATCATATATAAAACAAAATTATGTATTATAAGCTATATTTACAGTTAACATTTAATTATTTTATTATTATTTTTATTTACATATTATAAACGTCAGAGGCCAATATTAAACAGTGAATACTATTAATTTTTCAGAAATATATTTAATTTAATATATAAAAGGTTTAAAATAAATTAAATTAACTAATTAAAAATTAAAAAAATATCTTAATTACTAATGTTTATTTACACTATCAAATATTATTTAAAAAAAATAAATTATTATTATTATTATTATTATTATTATTACTATAATAATATTTTTTATATCAATGAATGTAAATAATTCAATTTTCGATACTTATCTTATAGGTCTGCCTACCCCAAAATTAATTAATTATTCTTAGTATTGAAATAATATATTAAAAAAAAAGTAGAAACTCCCTAAGCTTTTGGGGCTTCAGTCTTCAGTGTTGGGAAATATCTAGATAAATTTATCCAGTTAAGTTACTAGATAAAAATGAATTATCTTTTATCTTGTCTAGATAAATATATACTCAATTATCTTTATCTTCACCTAGATAAAATTTTAGTTATCTATGAGTACCTATCTAGATAATTTATAATTCGAATAAAAATTAAATTTTAAAATTTAAAATATTTTTATAGTTTCATTTTTGCATTAATTATTTTCATTAATAAAATTTACAATTCAGAAAAATTGTAAGCCATTAAGTCATAAAATTATAAAAGCCATAGAAACTAGATTTAGTTATTTATTTGATTTAAGTAAGTAGTCATTATTTCTTCCGTAAGTTATCCTAAATTTAAACTCTAGTTGGGTATCAGTTAGGTTTATGAATGTTTGTAGAACCCTATTTCTAATGAGTTCAGTATAGTAATTGCAACTTCTAAACATTTTATGAATTCGGTTATTGAAGAAATAAGTTCTGATAATAGTGATAATGAATTGTATGATAATATCTGTACAGAAAAGAAAATTAATGATTATACAACTGTTTCAGAAACAAAAACTTCAAATTATGCAAATTTACAGGCTATAACTTTCCTAAGTTAAAAAAAAAAAACAGACACGATTTAAACTAATACCATATTAATAAAGAGGTATTTTTAAAATATAATACCACTATTCCATCTTCAGCACCAGTTGAGATATTGTTTAGCAAGACAATTCAAGTCCTAACATCTAGGCGTAATAGATTAGGTGATAAAGTATTGGATATGATCTTATGTTGTAGATTAAATATGGTTTGAACTATGTAGGATTTATTTTTACAGCATTTACTTTTATTTTTTTATGAAATTTAAGATTTTTTATTATTATGTTAGAGAATGATCTTCTTATGAAGTTTATTTAAAAAAAAAAAACTTTATATTTTATGTTTATTAATGTTTGAAATGAGTTTAAAAAATGACATTTATTTTAAAATGTTTTTAGTTATACGTTTTTTTTACCTTATACCTGTAGGCTGTAGTATCCTAAATATTTTCAAATTAATTTATTTCATATTTATCTAGATAAAAATGTACCAATTTTTATCTTTATCTAGATAAATTATTAGTTATATATTTCCAATACTATCAGTCTTTACAAAGAGTTCATCTGTTTCAATATGCAGTAGATATAATATTTATAATTACAAAACGTTTTTTGCTTCAAAAGAATTGTTTCGCATAATAACTAATGCATTACTTAGTTTGCTTGACGAAGGACAATATTTACATAGGTATGTAGTCTGTATAAGTTCTAATTAAACAGATCAATTCATAAAACCGTAAAACTAAATTTTGTTTTGAATTTAATTTTTATCTCGAGAAAAATATATTTATCAATAAAAAACCTACGTCGTATATGATTTTCGATACTTGGCTGTATTAAACCTTAATTTTAGAGAAAAATGTGAATATTAGAAGAAGACTGAATAATATTTATTTATATTTAAATTAGTATAATACGGTTCATATTCATTCTACTCGTATGTAATAATTATAATTTATCGATGTTTATCGTACGCAAGTACATATTATATCGGTCATATTATTTTATTTTTTTTGCTTTTATCGACTCTCTTTGTCCGAAAGAAGTGAAATTCATTTTATGTGTTCAACTATTGAGATTAGGAGAATATGTTTATGAAACTAGATCTATGAGCAGTATGACAACAATATTCAATCTAATCAAAACTTAAAGGCATATAAGTGAGGTACTTAAACGATTAGCCCTAAGGCTTTTCGCTTTATATCTTAATCAGTAGAGAATATGTACTTACAAACGATTATGTATTGAAAATAATAGGGCGTTAAGTTTACGATAAGACGTAGTTGCGTAGTTGTTCAACAGCAACACTATAATGTAATATGTAATATGTAATATTACATAATATTCATCATACAGTTATAACGTATGTTTTTAAAAAAAAAATATGAACATATTTTATTTTATTCAAGTGTATGTATTAAATTTGTCTTAATTACAGGAAAAAACAGTCACTTAAGCAAATAATTGTTACCTAGATAATGAACATATAGTTTTATTGAGATCATCTTTGATAAATTGTAATCGAGGTATTTTTTTACTTAATTAAATAAATTAAAAACATTAATTAAATAAAATATTAAGCCAATCAATAAATCAATCTAAATAAATAGCCATAGATTGTAATTGTAATATTGGTCTATATATTTTAAATTTTAATAATCATTCATATTACAAATATTTACTTTTTTCACACAATTTTGTATGAAATTACTTTGATGATTTCACAGCAAATACATCAACATACCACAAATGACAATACAATTTTATTCTTCTCGTTTAGACAGCTACTTTTGTCAGAAAAAGCATTAAATATTTAAAAATTCATATGTTCACAACATACGATTGTTAAATACGAGACATTAATAAAGGTAATTACGAACTTCGGTTCTTTAAGCTTCTTTATTTTTACATAATGCCTTTATAAAAACTGTTAGACATGGTTCGAATTACTTGATTGATATTATAAAAATGACTAATTTATAATAGTGTGGAATTCTCTTACAAACTGAGGTGGCCTGAGATCACGAGAGGCAATAGTATCATTTTGACTATGACTGCGATGAAAACTAGCCAAATTCACCCGCGGTAAATTTTCGGGGTATTTTTCGTTTTCCTATTTTCTTGTCTGTACGAGAAAAATCAATAATACGTTCGGATATGTTTGCAGACTATCCACCCTCGTCAATATTTGGTTTAATGAAAATGATATAAACGATCCAGAAAAATACAAAAATAAAACAAAAGATTACTTATATTATTATTATGTGAGTAATAATAAATGATAGCGACTGAATTGAGTATATTATAATTATTTCTTATTCAAATTAATAAATTAATACTTCGATTTATACATTCTAGGTTCAACAGTAAGAATAAATGAGAATAAAAACGGATGAAAAATGATTTAAAAGATACAAATTTATTTTATATCAAAGCACAATCGTTAGTTTTTTCAGATCATCACAAATTATCATAGAAAAAAACTCTTTTTCTTCCAAAGTTATAAATTATTTTTCGAATGATCGTTTTATATATAATATTCTAAAATAATTTTATTTACACATAAAACTATAGTTTATAAAAGAATTATTATGATAAATTTAAGTTAATAATTGTCAAGTTTCATTATTCCATTGACCTAGATTAATTGTGGATTTTATATTACACCATAAACTAATTTTTGTTAATTTTTTTTTATAGAATCAACTTATTTTTTATTTAGCCTTTATATCAGTCTCAATCATATATAATCTCTTTTTTTAGTCTTCCTCTTCCTATTTTCTCTTCAACATTCATTTTTATAACCAATATTACTGTTTTTGTTTTCTCTCTCCTCATCAAATACCCAAATCATCTTAGTTTATTTTATCTTATCTAGTCTACTATTGACGCTACAGCAGTTCTACCTTCCTCATATTCGTTCCTTATTCTGTCTTCTCTTGTCACTCCATTCATATACCTATGTATATTCATTTCCGCAACACTTATACTCTATTCTATTTTCCTGCCAACTGCTAAACACTCCGTACCATACAACACAGTTGGTCTCACTATACTCCTATACTAACTCCTAAGTTTTCAGTTTCATAGTAATTCTCTTATCACTTCAGCGTCTATTTGTCTTCTTATACCCTCAACTTCTTGGTATTTTTCATTATATATTTTTCATCACAACATTCACTTCCTTGTTACTAACCAAGACAATCACCTTAATTCCATAAAATACTCTCTAAAGTTTCTTTTCGATTCTCTTTGTTCAGTAATCTTTCAAAATATTCTTTCTATCTTATTTTTAACATGTTCATAATTTATAATTTGTTAACATCTTTTTATCTTATACATCAAACATTTTGAAAGTCTCTGGATCGCTTTCCTCTAACCTTAGCCTGTATATACATTTATTTTTTTCCTTCTCGTGTTCCTAACTCCTCATATAACTCATCATACCTTTTAAGCTTATCTATTAACTCTTCACTATTTAACATACATTTTTTTACTCTGTCCAATCTTCTATCTTTCTGCTTTTCTATCACAACTCAAATATATTTTTTATACTTGCTACTACTCTTTGAATCATCTCATTTCACCTCCTATTTTCCTTGTTTTTCAGACATACTACTCTTGGTTTCATCAATAACCTCTTTTGCTATATTATTAAAACAAGTTGCCATTCTTTTTAAACCTCATTTATATTCTCCTCAACGTTTCACAGAGTTTTTCTTTAATTTTCTTTATAAGCTCCTCTTCTTTGTTTCAATTAATTATGAACCACAGTTTTCTCAATTCCTTTCCGGTTATTCTTTTTTTATTTATTATATTCAATTTATTTTCACTACACCATGTCTCAATTATCACTAACTTATGTTGTGTTATTGCAATCTCTCCAGGAATGACTTTACAATAGTTTATTATTTTTATACTTTTTTTCTTTTACATTAAATAATCAATCTCCTACCTTTTTTTTCTACTCTTATATATTATATTATGCTCTTTTATTTCCCTAAAATATATTTTGATTATTGTAAACTCATATGCTCATGCAAAATCCCAAACATTTTCTCCATCTTCATTCCTCCTGCCAATTCTATATTCTCTCATATACTATCTCATTGTCTATTTTCTCACTACCTATATTTCCATATATATGATCACTAATCATAGTATCTTAATTTTTTAGTATCTCTTGCCTAGTAACCTTATTCATTTCTCACCCCAACTCTTGTTTTTCCTTTTCTTCGCATCCTACTTGTGATGCATACGAATATATTACATTTAATACTTTTTCCTCAAATACCAATTTTACCGTAATAATTCTATCACTTATTCTTCCTATATCAACTACCTTACATTCCATCTCCTCGTCTAATATTACTCCAACTCCATTCCTATTATTGTATAGCCCTCTTCTATTTCTTTTGCTTTCACTCATTTCAACCTAGTTTCCTAAAGACAACAAAAATTAACATTCTAAAATTCCACATACTCATTCTTATTTTATACCTATCTCTTATACCTAGACGCAGATTTGATTCGGAACGCAATGGTGATGTTCCTACACCGTTGAAGTTACTCGTGTTGGTTAGACCTAAACATATAACTGGTGAAACAGTTACTACAATAGTTGTCCGGCTGGTATTAGATACTTTATAATCTGTGTGTCCTCCACTTCTAACTTTGATAATTTTGGGTAGAACGTGATTGCGTACGTTTGTTCTGTTTGGCAACACGATTGCGTATGTTGTTAGATAGGTTAAAAGTACATTAAAAAAAAAAAAAAAAAAAACACGATTGCGTATGAAATTGTATGCAAAGTTGTCAAATTTACTGATTTAATTGTATTAATCAATAATATAATATAATATAATAATAATATAAAAAATATTGAATACATTTAAAGTTCTAAAATGATTAATAAAAAAAAGTAATAGTAAAAAAGTAATTAATAAATAAGTGAAATCGTAAATAAGTATTAAAAAACCCAATAAAATCAGCAGATAACTAATACGAAATTATCGTAAAGCGGCCCTCACACGGTCAGTATTATTGACAGTATAAATATTGACAGTATAGTCCTCAGACAGTCAGTATTTAATTAGCGTCAATACTCAGTATTAATTTGTGTTTGATTGCGTTGGTCTCCGCTTGATAAATATTTTTGTTTTATTTAACAAAATAATTATAGTTGGATATGAATGAACAGCAAAAACCATGTTTAACAATTATATTAGCCTTATCCATTCCAAATAATAAACGAGTTTCAAGAAAACGGAAACGATGGGTAAAACAATGGATTTCCAAACGAAGTCAGTACACTCATTCATCTAAATGTTATAAAATGAGTGCAACTCTCATTACTATGAATTCTTATACGTATTTTTTACTACGCACATCTCATAATTTCGGCAACTGTTTGTATTGAGCAATAAAATCACGTAGAATTTGTCTATCTCGGGATTCACTAGTACACGTATTTTCACTTTCGTCACCCTTGGCTGCGAAAACTGACGAACTGTCAGTATCTACCTCACACGGTCAGTATAATTATCAGTAAATAAATACTGACGACTCGATGTCTGATTTTTCCATCAGTCATCAGTATCGTTTTTCCATACTGACAGTACATCAGTACTCACATTACACGATCAATAATACTGTCAGTATCAAAAATAATGTCAGTAATATTGATTGTGTATGCTTATGAGTATGTTATACCTATATATTATGGCTGTAATTGTACGACGTTGCACCAGCGTAATCAGCCTATTTACTTAATACTTAATAGATTTACAATTTACTTGATAATTCGATTGACAAAAATATAATTTAAAAAATAAAACAGATTTTAGCAAAATAAAATGTTTAATTTGAGTTCTCTGTATCATGAAACACATTTTTAGTTTACTCTGCTATTTTTTAAGCATATTAAAATAGTATATTTATATTTTATATGAGAAATATACAAAATAAAATCCCAACCCTGGTCATATGTGGTATGAATATCGGTATGAAAATTGGCAACAATGCTTAAAACTTCGTACGCAATTGTGTAGTTAAAAATCAAGTAAAATCGTACGGAATGGTGTACCTTAAAAAGGTATCACCGATAACGAACGTACGCAATCGTGTTTTACCCATAATTTTCTCTTATCGTTCCCACGCACTTCCAAAATAGGGGAAAACGCCTAAGTTTTGTTTCGAACTCCTTATATTCTTTGAAAAAATGTTACTCTAGCTGTTAACTTGATGCAACCTCATTTAGTCGCCTCTTGTGACTGGCTGAAAAGTGCCGTATTTTGGTTCTTAGAAATAAAACAATAATAAGCTGCTTTATATAGTAACAAAATGTTTTTAATTAATTGTATATAGGTATATATAGAAACACTCATACAACGTTAAAATACACATCTGGTTAGAAAAGAAAAACCTTTTATATAGTTCTTCATGGTCCAGTCATATCTATTATGATATTATACAGCGTATTAATTTCACTAAAATGATTGCCTTAATTATTAAGTGTGTAAATTTTTTTTTTTTTTTTTATATTATAATGCACATGAAATTATTCTAAAATAAAACTAAATGAACACATATAATTTTTCATAGACCAGTGATTTTTTTTGTATATTTTGTTTTCATTATTAATTAATTTAAATTAATAATATAATGAGTAAAATAAGGTGAAAGATACTATTTAATTTTGATTCGTTACCGTAACTTTACGCTCGGGAATTATTTTTCTTTATTCTTTGGCAAATCCGATGATAAGTTATCGTTATACCTAATAATTAACATCTACATTTTGCAGTGCAATTCATTTCTTATGTACGCGATTGTATTTGTTATTACAAGTATTGGAATTTTCATTTAATATTAAAATACCGCTGTATTATTAATTTTGTAATGCGTTAAAACGTTGTAGAATAACGTCTTTTGTTTATTCAAGTCGATTTTCGCTAAACGCTAAAGATCAATCTAATTTAAAGACAATAATGAAATTCAAATAATAATATTTGTATAGTATTGAAACACTTTCGATTCATAATATTCAATACCCTTCTGCTTTCAGTGAGTAAGTTAACGGACATAATTTATAAAACAATTAATATTGTTATTATTATTATTCTTTTTTATTGTTACTATTATTATTATTTCGTAACTACTTAATAATGATACGATTTCGTACTATAAAATCGAGAAGATATTTGTTATATAATACTAGGATAAAATACATGATTATTTATTATGAAATTATTAAAATTTTATTTCAGTAAGAAAGTTATATATTAGTTTTAGTTTTTAGATTTTTTTTTTTTTTTGATAACTCATAGTTTTGTTTTGTTTTCAAGTACTGTTTTATGTTTATTAAATAATCCTAAAAATGAATTGAAAATAAAAAACTAATACACATAAAATACCTGTTACAAGCATTGGTTTTATAAAATAATGAAAGCTAATTCATAAATATATCGAAAATAGAGTGCTTTACATTTTAAAAATAGCAATGGAAATAATATGAAAAATCTTAAAAAAAATAGCAGTAGTATTATCGAACTACTTATTTTGGAAATAAGGGTAACGTTAGCACACTGAAAAAAAAAAAAAACAGTTATTTCAAGTCCACTCCTTATAGATGTTCAATATTTTGCGCTTTTCGACATTTTTATTCTTTATAACGCTTTGAAACTTGTTTGAAATTGCAAATCATAGCTCATATTTATATTTATACGCAATATTTAGGACAAGATAATATACGTAAAAAAATATTCAACATTAAAAACCTGTTATTATTACAGTATAGTTAATTAAATGGGCATGCCTTGTATCGCGGTTAATATAAAATATAAACGAGAATGTATATTACTTTCAAAGCACAACTGATAAAAGTTGTCCAAGTACGAATTGTCACACACAGTTTAAAATTTAATGTAGTATAATAAATTCACGATTTTCGAAAGTAAAACTTTTAAATGTCTGTGACCATTATAATACTAGGTCGTTTGATTTTACGAATAACTGTTAAAACACTAGACCAAAAATAGCTATCGTATGATGGTGGCTATGATTTTGCATGAAGTTAGATTTCCCGAGAACAGTTATAACAATAGTGACTGTGTAATTTTTAATAGAAGGAAAAATTCAGTGAATATAAATTATTTATATTATTCAAGGATTCACGGAGTTTTCGACCATGAAAGACCTCCATGTATGTATTTAATGTTTTACTCCATGACACGCATTAACACACAAGGCCCACTTCATTCTTTAATGGCTCGTAATCATCATTTGCCTGTTTTATGTTTAGTATTCATTATGTACATGAGTTACGAATGTACTAATCGAATAACATCGTAGTATTGGCATTATTATATTAATTATGATTGTTCATTGTTATTTATTAGTTGTTCGATAATTTTTAAATATTGTACTTAATGTAAAGGAGGTCGGAGTTGTCTGCACCGGATTGGCAAAATTGCATCCGAATCAGGCATAAGCTCTGTGACGCCGGTGGAGTGGTTCTACACACTTCTTCCACTACCGTCGACGCAACCGTTACTTTTTGCGCTCACGACTTATGATTAAGTTTATTTTTAAATTTATTATTATTTTTTTTTTTTTTTAGTGATTCTAACGTAATTATCATATTTAAATATTGTCTGTAACATTTCAGAAGTGGAATACACCGAGTTTGCAGTGCAGAAAATTCGTAAATGCCGTAGCCGCTCGTAATCAGTTTTAGTCACAAGGTTTCGGTTTGCGCTTTTTTCCATTGCTATAATTTCGAGGAAACCCAGTGTTCCGTTTGTGCGAGTGATCCAGCATCTCAGTGTCGATCGTGCGAGTGCGTTCGCCGTTTTCGTTCTTACTTGCGCATTCGTGCGTCACACGTTGTACTACGAATGTGGTAGTTGTTCAGCCGCTGGCTATTAGTGATTACCACCGAAGTCTCGTTATCAATCTGATAACGCAGTGTTAATACTAACGCATTTGGTTGTTGGTAGATTTTACTTTTCCGCTTTCGTGGCAAAATCATCACTCTCCATCATCAGCCAAAGCAACCACCTATACGTCTAACTATTCAGTTTGGCCCCCGATTCAAAATATCGGTTGGAAATATTGGAGAGGTGCTCGCCGCCGTTAGCCAGTCCGCGGACGACAATAATCAGACGAACGGCATTGTACAGATTATCGGTTATTATTTTATCTATGCCGCGCGTTACTTATGTTTACTGGCCACGAGTTAAGCTGTTCATCTTAAGATTGGGTCTGTTTGGTTCACGCGTTAGCCGATATTAACGATTGATCGTTGCCGTACCGATTGCAATATGTTAAGTCCAATATGTCCAACGCTACTCGTAGTTGATATTTTATCGAAACGTTTTTTCGACTGGCCAGATCTTTTAACGAAGTTTCACATCGATTCGAATTAGAGATTGCGGTTTTGACCGTATATTAACGGACACGTGTATACGGATCCCGTGTATCCGTATCTTAAACGTATTATTACCCATGTAATGGAAACCCGAGTACACGTCTATCGATACCCGTGTTATTAATCGCGAAACCGTGTATTTAAATTTTGTTTCGAATATTTAATTCATTTGAAATGTATAGGCTACAGTTATAAAATCTATAGTTCTTTCACCTGTATTAACCATAATATTTAGTTATACAGTAAACCTCAAAATTCAATGTCAGTTATGACTTTATAAATGTAGGTAAAAATAAATATTTTATTATTTAGTATTATACAATACTTATTTCAGACCTTCTATGTTGGGAGAATCGTACATTTTCGAGGGAAGAGGGTGTGTAGAAGTAAATAATAACCCCTCCTCTTCTGGTCACAATCTAAAATAACAACTGAGTACTATATGTTATATTATAAGATAACATAAAATTCGATTGAAGTTTAATCGTGTTATCTTTATTGTGGCTTTAGTATTTGTCTTGTTCAATTACGTTGTCATGAATATTACTACTATATATCTAAATTCTTGAATGTAATTTATAAAAATAATAGTTTTACATTTGCATTCGATGATTAGGTTATTTTATAAACCCTTTTCTTTTAATTCAATAATTCGTATTATATTTAAAATATTAATATTAAAATTAATAATAATCGCAAAAGCTGGGTATGACAGTATGCTAATCAAGTAAAAAACAAAATATAATGCAGTTTGTGTTTGTTACTTATATTTAAAAAAACTTACTAAAATACTTACTAAAATCAAATTGTATATTAAAAATGAATAAAAAAATCATATATTGCGAGGAAAAAAATTATCTAAATTTATTACGATTATAATTTTTCTTTTATAAAGATAATTTTAGTTGAGTTTAATTTAACCTTTGTTTTAATTGATTTTTGGTATATTATTTTTATCTAGATATGAGTTATTATCAGAGCTCAACACTGGCTACAATACAGGTACTGATGTAAATAAACGGGTACCAGGTGTAAAACAAATATACTTGTACGCGGTTTTAAACAATTACATGGGTACACAGGTTTCAACGTTTATTGATCCATGTATTTTTTTTACACGGACTTTAACACCGTTTTATTAAGAACACGTGTACTTGCGTTTTTAAATGCACGTGTAATAGGGAACTCTACTTCGAATGACGGATCCCTGAAACGCTCTTAGTGAGCGACTTCAAAGTGAATCCTAGTATATAGCGGATTATTTTTAAGACAAATTTTGGTTGTGCAGGTCCTGTTACCATCGTTTGCAAAGGTAAGTGACCACGTAATCATAGGCATCCGCTCTCAAGACCTTGAAGTGTTTGCAATTTAGTAGAAAGCCCTAGTACGTGCGTAACCTTAATTGTCGATTTACAGGAATGGGAGCGTTTATATGAGTTGCGTCAGACCCAATTCTCAGTATTTAACGAAGAATATTCCCTTTATGACATCTAACAGCTATGATCAGAAATGGTTTAGTGGTTTATAAACTGAGGTCGGGCCAGTTGTTGCGTCAAGATTACGTAACTAACTTCGTTTAATAATCATTGTTTTAGTTATGTTATCAACGAGAACTTCGCGAGGGACTGCCCAAAACCACGGAAACCATGTTTGGGTTGCAAGTCGACGTCGCACGTACAGGGAAGATATACTGTTGTATCGCCTAGTGCCGTCCCGTTCGCTAAAACTTTACTAGTTGAGACGTAATCGCCGTTATCCCTATGACAATTGTTTCTTGGAGGATGCTATGTTAAACGATAAGTTAGAGCTACCGGTTTAATTTTCTTAATTTGTGTCAGCCTTTTATAACTGCCTGAAGTCACCATTATCTGGATTTCCGACTGTTTTATACTCTTGGTAACGCAAATCAGAATAGCGTAGACACTTTGGGTGTTTCTATAAAGGGAATGTGTTCCGTCGATCACCCGGCATTGGTAGTCAAAGATCATTCCATACCGGCAGACGTCATAGTAGGCCGGAAGTGGATGAGTCTGCCGCACGTTGATTATTATAAGCTATAACAGTGGTTCTCAAACGCAGTGTCACGTATTACTGTGGTGCGTGTTGTCATAATATTATTTATTAAAATCGTAAGCTTTCAAAGTATAAAACAATTGTACAATTACAGCATTATAGTGAAATAATATAAGCTACATATTAGAAAAACAATTATAAAGATATTCTTATTGATTCTTCTTATCTCGTTTATTAGAAATATAATAAAATACAATATTAAAATCTAAATTTTATATGCCTCAAAATGATTAATTTCGGATTTCTCTGTAAAACGAATATGCAGCAATGAGTAAATAAAAAAGTAATAAATATTGAAGATAAATTACATGTAAGTTTTTCAACCTTTTTCCTACGAATCGAAGACTTATGTAGGCCTGGATATTTATAAATTAATACTGTTTTTTTTGTAATATTTTCTTTGAACTATTTTAATTTTAAAAATGTTAAGTATGTAACTCATAATTTTCTTATTTAAATAAAATGTCAATATATTTACGTATTGATTACAAAGGTTTATATTTATAAAAATTTCAAAAATCCATTAATTGTTTCCAGTGTCTCGTTATTATTATAAATATAGACAAGAGTGTGGTCATATAGAAAATATTGAGAACCACTAAGCTACAGAACGAATTTTTATGGAGTCACTAACCGTCAGTGTTAAAAAAACATCACTTTAGAGGCATCGAACGTACACACGGCCTTTGTTAATGCCAATAGACCAGTGCTTATGCTGTTGCAGCTTAACAAGCTGATGACTGATGTTAAGATTGATCCGCAAATGATGAAGCGTAACCAAAACTTACTGTTATCATTGCTTAACTATTATCGTGATGTGCTCGCTAAATCACTAGTGTAACTCTGCTGTACGAATGTTATCAAGATGGACAAACCGGTGGTGTTGGGAAGCAACCCTGTTCGTCAAAGACCATACCGCAACTCGTCCACTGATTGTCGAATGATAGCGCAACTTTTTAATGATTGACGTTCAGCTGGTATCATCAGCGATTCCATATTCCCGTACGGAAGTCCGGTTTTGCTTGTAAATAAAGAGTCCAACGAAAACGTAAAAATAGTAATTACGGGTACTTATAGGAAATTAAATAAATAAATTATACTTATAGGAATGAAATTAAAGGTAACCTGACGGTTATAATCGTTTAAAACGAACTTTGGCGTAGAAAGTAGAAACGCGCATTACATTATAATTCCAAGTACGTGAAAGGAAGTCCTCTGTTTTGTCATTTGTTTTAAATCCTTACACTCGAAATCGTTAAAAGCTATTTCGATCGTATCTCAGTAACCATGCAGTATGTCGTAGTCGTGAAAACTCGTAAAATAAATTTACACCACCATCACCACAGGGATTATAATGACTATTATAAGACTACAGAAAGAACGAACCGGGCCGTAAACGCTATACGCGTGTTCGAAATCATTAAGTCGCAATCGATAGAAAATAGTCCCGATTTGTTTCCAATCAAATCTAATCACACTTTTGTACAGTTTACCCTCCATACTATCGTTGTGTTTGGTTTTTGAATCCCGTGGATGTTATAATCGTATTGTAATAATAATTTGTACTGCTTTATAGATCCTGACTATAGGTACGACGATTCACGAATTCATCGCATCGGCAATTTTCATATATAAGATAATTTTCGTTTTAAAATTTAACACTTGTTTACAATTTTATTTTTGTTGACGTATTAAACGGCAAGTAATCGGTAAAATACGGTTTAAATTAACAATACAATATGAAATTGTGAAATTATGTTATATTATATAGAAAACAAGCAAAAACAGTTTTTTTTTTTGTTATGCGACGGTAAAAGTTGGAAAAAATTAGGAATTTATTACAAACTTACCTGTTTTATATGGAGTAATTTACTAATATTTTATAAGTCTTGTGTTGCAGCACTGTGGCTACCATGTTGTCGTTCAGTGGCTGCTACTACGAGCATACTACGTGTACTACGGCCGTTACAGTTACATGATAAATTTTATACTAGGCCTCTGTGAAAAGTAGTTTAACTTCAAAATTATAAATGTACATAACTTCTAGCAACAAAAGCATGATACATTTAGTTACAAATTGTAAACGAATTATTGTAACTTACAATAATTCGAACGGGAATGTTAATACGGAAACGACGAAAATGAACGTTCGTGTTGTAGCGATGACTTGTCTACCACATTCTCAATTTACTAATGATCGTATAAATGTAGTAGCGTAAGCATAATTTAAAATTATTTTAATACGTATACTTTTTTTTATTTTTATTTTTTTAGCATTAAAACAATAATGGTAATTTGTTATACAACATAAGAAAATCATTGTGTGTTTACACGTTATCATTATACTATAATATAACATTATTATATTTTTTTAAATATATTACTACAGATTTTAATTTTAGGAAACATAATATACAATATAAAACATTATAGTATTAATATATAACATAAAAATAATTGTTATCTCATAATCGTTGGTTGCTTAATATGCATTTCCGAGTAGTTTGAAGACAATATTTTGACAGTAGACAATAATAATATGTTCAATCGTGATGCTTATATTACATTTTAGATATAAAAACAGTATTTTATACAATATTTCAATATAAGAATGTAATAAAACCTATTTTTAATTGGTTAAGAGACTACATCTTTTTTTCGATTTTACTTTTTGTAATAGGGTCAGGACTTATTGGAGTATTTAATTGTTCTCAATTAGTTTTCTGTGGTAGTGTGTCAATATGTGTCCCATACACCCACATCAAACATGTATATAAGAAAGGATTTGAGGTTCAATCACTAATGTTATTGCTATTTTGATATAAGTCCTCCTCCAAAAAAACATATATTTTTGTGTATATATCTGATCTAAGTAGTATTTATTTATAATTTTCTTTATGTCTGTATATCATAAACAGGGCTATTCAGATGGGGAGGGACAACGGGACCATTTTTCTACAGGCCCCATTGTCGAAATATTTTTAGGGGGTCCCTATAAAGTCTTGATGTATAATAATTAATAATAACGAACTGTCACCGACCACCGTTATTGAGACAAATATTACATTCATTGCGTCATTCACATATTAAAAGTACACGCATTTAAATAAGATTGATTAAAACTTGGAAATACATTTGCAAGAATTTTGTTATTCTCAGTGAGTATTTTGTTTATCATATCTTAATGTTATAGTCAAAGGCCCCCCAATTAGTTTGTCCCTTGGGACGACACTGATCATAAGTCATTCAATGAAAAGTAATTAATTATTGGGGTTGTTTACTGCATTTTTTAAGTGCTAAACGATACTATTTACAAATAATTTATAACATATTTAAGTAATGATATAACTTCTGAACCATGTGATTTTCAAGTTATTTTTTATGGTAAATCATATCATGTGCAAGAGGAAAATAATTACGCGAAAACATTATTTTTTCATTTTGATATAGATGTTATTTTGCGAAAAATTATATTCTGTAGTACCAGTATTGAAGGATATAGTATTTTTCTATTTTTTTTTATTTTGCGGATCTATGCATCTCAAAAATTTTTAACAACCTAGTTTTCACTGTAATCATTTCTTTTTTAATAAGATTAACGATCCTTTTTTATTTATGAATAAATCAGATTGCGAATAGATCAAATCCAGACATATTTTTTTAACATTTTTTTTTATCACCATCAATTTTTTTTATTCCTTGTTCTATATGCTCATTGGTTCATTTTCCAAAAAATACAGTTTTTCGTTATATGTCCAAATTTAACTTGCACTCTCAATGCTGTATCTGGAGTCATCCACTGACTCATCTTCGAATATTAAGATTAAATTTATTGGATCTGCTTGTTGCATGATTATAAAGTTATTTATTTGTCAATAATAACAATAATACGTAGAACATCGAAAAACCGGATAACCAAGCCAACAACAATTGTCACGATTAGTGAACTTAAACAGTTTTATAAAATATTGTGACACGTTTACGGGCAATAGGCCAATATTATAATATTACGATAAATGTAACGGTTTTATAAACAAGTAATATGATTATTTTACACGTTTCCCGTGAGCACATGGAAATGTGCAGCATGAGCGTTAATGTAAATGTTTTATTCTGGTTATTATTTATCAATAATACTCCCATTAATATGTTGCCATACAAATGCCCGTACAATAGAAATTGTCATTGAATTTCATACTTTTATATAATACATTTTAACGGTAGATTTGTAATGAACTTAAAACATTTATCACGTGATAACATCATCAACGAATAATTCGTTGAACAGTTCCGTGAACTGTATTGTAATCCATAGGAAAACATGATAGAAAGAACAAAAATAATAAGGGCCAGATAAAGGGTCGGTTTAGATACAAGAGAAAAAACACATTTGTCACTATTATGATAAGGGCGAATTATTGTTCTAATACTATTGAAATCAATGAAATAATAATTGATTTTGAGTGAACTATTCTGAGTGAAAGACGACAGGACGTGAATCAATCTGTATTTCTAAATTAGTATTTATATTACTAGAAAATTATTAATTACCTAATAACATGGTAATCTGATAAGTTTTTGACTTTGATTTAATAAAATTAATTATTACAATTTTTATTATTATTGAAATAACGTATAGTGCGCGTATAGAATAGCTTATCCTCCAATGCAACTTTTCAGTAAATATTTTTTTAAATTAGCTCAAAATAAAAAAACTTATAAAATACCTTATATTCAATTTCTAATCTTCTTAAATAGAAAAATTGAAAGTTTTATATATTTTTACTACAAAAATGTTATTAATTTTCGTAATATTTGTCGAACTTAATAGAAATTTAAAACTCATTCTTTTAAAAAAAAAATAGTAATTATGACTTTTTATACATAAATATGAACAAATTATGAAATTCTTTATCTGATGATTGGAAAAAAAATTCTATTGTTAAAATTAGACATAAACTATTCAAAAAAATCACCCAATATGATTAAGCCAATATATTTCTCGCTCAACTCATAATTTAATAAATATAATATTTTATCTTTAGACAAATATTAAAAAATAAATATATATATATATATATATATATAAACATTTATAATCTTCATAATATTTTATGTAAAATAATTATAGTTAAATATAATGAGGATCACTTTTGGGTCTTATAAATCACCTAAAATGTAGGTCCTAAATAATTATTTAGTTATCTTCAATCTTATTTAGCTAAAAATGAAAGTATCTTATCTCAACACTGAATAGGATGGTGTAAAATGATAATATCAGCTTTGCTTAAGTATAATATCACTGCAGATATTCTAAGTGACTTAATTTAATGTTCATACAAGAATTATAATTTTACTATAGTTCTATTCTTAAAAATACATCAGATTATAGTCTCTTTCTAAAAATGTTGAGTAAAAGAAAATACTTAAAATTATATTTTCTACAACGCATAATGTATTATAGTATATTTTACCCAGTTCTTTATAAAATCACTTTAACAATATTTCTTCGTCTTTTTTGACATAAATGTGTATACATTTTTTTGTAATAAATAATTTCTTATAATTTAAAATGAGATTCTATTTTATTATTTTTCTATATTATAATTTATACGAACATTTATATTTCCATACAATATCAATAAAATATATAAATAAATTGAAAAAAAAAAATGTGCATACGATAATATTGGTATTAATTTTGTCCTCCAACCAAGAACACCCGGAGGAGGACATCACCCCCTGAGATTTTTCATATCAATTACAAAATTGGAAATTTTTTTTATATAATGCCGGTTTGACATGACTTGGGTATTCAGAGACTATTTGAAAATTCTTGTACCTAACAAGTCATGAACCATGTAGAAGATATTTAATCATAAAAAAAATTCTGAGTATAATAGAAACAGTATTATCGTTTTCAAAATTACATACATATTATTGAATTACTGTTGATTACAAGAATATAATTATTTATAGATGTATCTATAATCGTGACTAAAACACGCCATTAATGGTGTGATATTGTAATTGTTATAATACATTATAAAAGCAGCCTGTTGTCGATGAAACATTGTTATTAAATTTATCATATTATGGGTACTGTATTGAGCTACCATAGGTACAAATGTGCGATTTTTTTTTTTCGATAAAAATATTATCAAATGAATTATTGGTTTTTCCAAGTATACGTTGTTACCCTACAAAATTACTAACTTTTTAAGTTAGTATTAATATAGGCAATATAAGTCAATATTAATTGAAACAAATTGTGTAGACGTAAAAATATGGATTCCATTCTCAAAACAAAAAAAAAAAATAAGGACACTTGTCTCTTATTTTTAAAAGAAAATAGAAAAACTAAGCTCTTATATAAAATTATTTATATTTAATTTCTTGTAAGTATTTTATTAAAACGACATTCTACAATCTAATTTTTAGTTCAAACTTAATGTTTTTGTGAATTAAATTATTTACATTCAAATTAAAAATGTATATTTTTTTAATTAATGCAAGACTTTAATCATACTTCGGTACTTAAATAGCCAATAAGGTAAATTAAAAAAATATATTTTTATGAATATAGCTATTACCAAAAAATTAAGCTATAATTTATAATGCAGTCCTTTTAATTATATAAAAATAAAATTTTTTATTTAAACATATTTTTTATTTACTAATTTCATTTAAATAAGTAACTACATCTTATATTATGCTATATAATAATAAAGTATTTACTATATAAAAAAAAATTTAGGTATATCAGGATTGTTACGGAATATTTGTAACACACACACATGTAAAATGGTCCTCTTCAGGACCAACAAACAACAATAATAAATATTGACCAATTACAGGCCATTATTAGGAAAACATTAAGAAACAACACCAAAGTACAACTAACGGTGAAGGAGGTGGTATCTATGGATAGGGGGGAGGGAAATACCTGTCCAGAGATACTACCAAATTCACCGAAGGAGAAGGATACCACGACCAACAGAAGACGGAGGATACGAGACGGACCGGGGATAGAAAAGAGGAAAAGAACGACGAAGACATAAAATAACGAGATCGTGGGCGGCACTATCGGATAGGGAAAGAAAATATCTATCCAATACACACCACCCACGACTAAAGACTAAATCGAGACAAGGGAAAAGAAGCTATCACCACAAACGAAGACGCGACAAGACACCGGATGAACCGATTATGCGAACGATTCACTAGTCGGTACGGTTACATGTTTATATAGTGGCACCCGCTAAGTTTAGTGACACTAGATACTATTTTCAAGGGTAAACTATCACCAATCAACACCCCTGATGATATAAACCGTGCAGTAACCTCCCTCACGTCAAACGCCCAAGAAGCACTAGAACACTCTAAATATGCATTCAAAGATTTAAAAGACATACCTTATCAATAACAAGAATTATATTATATTATATATTATATATTATATATTATATTATTATATTATTTTTTATAACAAGAATCGAATACCTTATCAATGCCATATTTTTTTCTTTCCAAGATTTAAAAGACATGGAAAGAAAAAAATATGGCATTGATAAGGTATTCGATTCTTGTTATAAAAATAAAGAAAAAATAATTTAGAACCAATAATTTCTCTGCTACCATTTTGTGCATTACACTTTTTACCGTTTCGAGAAAATACAAACAATACTGTAGTATTTAATGACTTATTAAAATTCAGAGTTGATGCTGGTGATTTGACTTAAAAAATTAATTTAGAAAAATATATTATATATATCACACCGTGTGCAAAATTACTTACTAGAACCTCTATAATATAAAGGTTATAATAATTAATTTTTAATCATTGATATAAAACTAGAATATTATTCTAGTTTAATATCAATGATTACCAATTATAATAGTAACAATTTGGTTTTTAATTAATTTTCGATGAAATGGGCGATATTAATAGTATTAACAGTTATCAATTTGTATAAAGTATCTGGCTAATAAAAATGTACATAAAGAATATTTGAAGTTTTCCCTTAACATGTTTGATGCTTTACTTAAACAGTATCAGAAATATTTACTGTGTTGGAGAGGGATTCAATGGATGTGCTATGATGGATTTATTAATATATTGTTTATTAAGTTTCAGCACTTTACGTCGTTTAAAGACTTGGATTAGAAATACGAGTAGGATGGGAATCGAACAACTGAGTACCTTGGGGTTAATTAATATACACCGTCAAAAATATGATGATAATTAATTTTTAATCAATAAATTGATGATTTAATTGAATAAATAATAATAATATAATAATAGATTGCTATGTATTTTTATAGTAACATAAATTAATTTAGATTTTTAGAATATTATTAATGGTAGTATTACAAAATATGAGCATATGAAAGATGTAGCGGTAAATTTTTTCAGAACTTATATTTACTTGTAATTTATTTTGCCACCTCTCCCCTTCCCTTCTGACATACATTTCTGCGGACATCACTGCCTCTGACACTTTGTACCACTTTGTAAATCAATTTAAACATATTCATTAACTAGCTATAAAAAATCGAGGAAAGTTTTATATGTACTTTTTTTATTTAATTTTTAATTTTATGGCTTTTGGAAATTGCAAATAGTATTAGCACAAAAAAAGGGTAAAGTATACAGCAACAGTAACAAGATATTAATAATAACTCTTAAATTATTTAAGAAATATAAACAATCTCGAGAACCCGTCTATATAACATTGCAAAATAGAAATTAAGCAGCCTCTTGTATTTTTAAGACTAATTTTCATTTGAGATTTGTACATTTAAACTTACGTTCTATAAGTCATTGACTGGTTTATAAAAAAAAAAAAGTCAATCAAAATATAAAAATGCAATCAAATATTAGCATATAACTAACATAATGCATCTACATCATATTATAACGCCATAATAAAATAATTTTAAAATATTTTACTATAGTGAAAATATAACTCCGGTTTTCATTCATTATAACAACAATATAAAATTTAATTTTTTTCATTTTGAAAACGAGTCAAGTATTCTGTATTTATACAATTATGATAGTTGCAAAATTAGATGGTCGTTTTATCTGATGCGGCGATTGCATTAATTAGCGTCCATTAATAAACAGTTTTTAATACACATACGCTATTTAATCTACATAACACTAAATGCGTGGTGCTATTGTAAACCGTTCTTTTTTCACTTTTCCAAATTTTTTTTTTTTTTTTAACACAACGGTCGTCGGAATAATAATCATAGTGAATACACGCGGTAACTATGAATATTATTTCATGCTACTTGTCCAATGGATACGAAAAAAAAAAAATTCCATCTAAAGGAGGATATTATTGATATATATATATATATAATATGACGTTGTTTCTTAAGGAAACTGAGGTTTTCAAAAATAACGAGAGTGTGTTTCTGTGATTAGAGTTTCATAATTTATTAATTATACAATGTTATAATTTTATTATATTTACATTTGATTATATTACCTGTGATTAGAGAAACGACATTTAACGTTATTAATGCCTTCCTTACAACTTACTAGGTATACAAAATTACAACTAATATTACAATAAGTTACAATGCACTTTTACAGTGTTTAAGTAGTTTTTACCATTCTTTTCTTATCACATAGGCATATTCGATGTGATAAGAAAAGAACATATGATTTAATCTTTATTATCAAAATATAGTAATGGTTAAGAAGACTATAATTTTCTTTACATATTTATATATATATATATATATATATATATATTATGCCCGTACTTTTCGATTATATCGTAATATAGAGCAAGCCAAAGAATAGTAAACAGTATGCGTATAATATTTAATACAACATACCGTGCAATCACATTAAATGGCTTTGGAAGCGTTCAATTGTCCTTTTTTACGTAAACCGGCGTACACCGAGTCCAACTGTCAATACATTATTATATGCAAAAATGCTCGGGAAACGATTATAAAAAACGTTCGCACATATTATACGGGTTGAGTAGCCGTGAACTGTGCCACTCATCGATGGTATTGATTATTATTATTTTTATTTTTGAACTATACTATAAATAGAGTTGCTGGTTTTGTTTAATAAATTTAAAAATTTATAATTAAATTTATTTACAGCGATGCATCCATCTGAAAAAAACAATTCACGATAATATGTGTGTATCTGTGAGCGTGTATGATATGTACGAGAAATATTTTAAATATATCACGTATTGATATCGATTTAAATTTAAGTTACTTTTTGTATTGTGACGAAGAAAAATATACCAGTTTCCGACACGCTGGAAAATTTTTTTTTTGAGATTAACTTTTGTCAATGACGATGGATTTAAATATAATTTTACGTACAGGTAAAAATAAATAATAATGATGATGATTCGAAAACTAGAATTTTTTTAATTGTTTCGTTAGTATATGAAATGTTAGTATACTATAAGAGGAAAAAATAAAAATCAATATTTTTTAAAAGCTTCTTGATTTTTTCAACAATTTATATCAACTGACTTTCATTATTTAAAACTAAAATATTTTCTTATTGGATAGGGCAAATAAAAATAACTGCTATGAAACAGAAAAATTATAAATCTGTCTACAAGTTATGAAAATCCACTTTATAAACAGTATAATAATCGTATTTTACGGAAGATAAATGAACTGTATTTTTTTTTAAATTTAGAATAAAGTTTCAGTTACAATATTAACTGTTTTATCCAACAATAGAACGATAGGTAAAATCTGAATTCAGAATTGATAACTTTCTTAATTTGAATGTTAAAATTTTTTTTTTTATAAACTATAGATTATAATAAAATAAAACCTTTATCAGTAGCATATCATGAAATGTATGCCTAAAGAAAATTATATAAAAAAAATCTTAAACGATTATCTATGTTCCATATACCCACGTGGTTTTAATTTTAATTTTTTTGGTGTCTAAGTGATGCATAGAAAACTATCTTATTAATATAGTTGACTATTTTAACGATCTCGAATAATATGAATTTAAACTGACAAAATTTACTGTCAATCGGACGTGAATATTAAAATAATTTAGATAATTTGAATTAAATGGTTAAAAATTCATAGAATTTAAATATTTTTTAAAATGGTCGATATTAAAAATCTCATGAATAAAAATTTGGGTGCACAAGATTATAATATATACTATGCATTGGGATGTTTAATAGAAGTAACATGATAGGGTCCTTTATAAAGGTGAAATAATTTGGAAATATTTTTTTTATAACACCACTTAATTTATGTACCCGAACCGGAACTAAAATCATTTATATTATACTTAATAAGAAATATTTATTTGGTCACATCAAGAACAAAAAGTAATTAATTATTCACAAACACTTTACGCAATCATGTACAGTATATATATAATGGTACAATTTATTCATTTATCCAAAATTATAAAAAATGACATAATATATTCATTCAAAGATCTGGTTCAAGGATAAGCGATAAGATATTTTTTGGTGACTATTGACGACGGCAAGCCATGTATGCATGTACCAGAGACCTCCCGTCACAGACAAAGCACCACGAAGGTGTATAACTGTACTGTACGCATCCGGAACAAACCATCCAACCGGAGTTACCGGGGTGGATTTATTTCTGAAATATAGCTGGCAGTATGGAATTTTTGTGCGATAATTTAACAAATATTGGCCAGTATGGATATAAAATGGTTTACTAACAATACATTATTTAAGAGATTTCATGATTTTTCAGGACTTATATATCATATATAATATACATATATATACAGTGTGTTCACCGATTTAGGGAACACTGAATTCTCAGCCGGATTTATTTGGAATAAATCGATTTTTTTTACAAACTGGTGCTATATGAATACACATTCTTCGATACATTTCAAAATTTTTTGAGAATTTGGTATACGCATGCGCAGAAAAAACTTTTTTTTTATATAGCAACACTTAATTTTAACACCATATTCGGATAGGCCTATTTTTTTACAGCAATTTTCATGAATCAACTATGGCTCTAAGTTCAATATTGGCTGAATAAGAGCCTTGTCAATTTTATTAAATAATACATTTTAGATTCTGAACGGAGTGAAGAATGTATTGATTTTACAATGATGTGTGTTTTTTATTTTTTTTGTGTCTGTCGACACGATTTGGGGCAGTAAAAATACTTCGATTGCCTTATGTAGCAACTTTTCTGAAAGGAAAGTGAATCTATTTGGTACTTTGGGGGGTCAAAACTAAAAAATTTTCAATATTTTTTAAATGCGACGGGAAAAACCCTAAACAATTTTGGGAAAAACGGGAGTTTTTACGCAAAACCAGTTTTCGACATAATCAAATTTTTTATTTTGCTATAACTCAAAGTTTTTGACTTTTATTGAGCTATTTATAGACAATTGAAATTTTCAATTTTTTTAAGTATTTTTTTTTAAACAACGATAAAATTTTTTTGGCTGCCCAGAAAATCTTGAAAATTTAATACAAGGTTTCTTATAAGTTGTTCCTTAATTGATAAAAAAAATCTAAAATCGTAAGTCACAATTTTTTTTTAAAAGTGCTCAAAGTTCCAATTTATACGAAATATGTAAAAATCACGATAATTTGCAAGTTATTTTGTAGATAAAAATTCATAAAATTTTTTCTGTTCATACTTAAGGTTCAAAATTTTAACACTAGGTTATCTATAAGCTACTCTTCAAAAATCTTTCAAAAAATTTCTACCGGAATTAGAGGAATAAATTTTATGACTGTTTGAAATTAAAATATTTACGAAATTGCATAAAATAGTGATTTGTTCTCAAACGATTTTAAATATTTGTTATAATTCAAAACGTATAAGTCGCAGATTTTTGAAATTTCTACCAGCTGTTAAGATTGGTATTTCCTTTATGTCATATTTTTTTCAAAATATTATATTGATTTTTAAGCCACTTATAGGCATTTAAAATATTCGATTTTTTTACACTTTTTTTTTATAATCGGTGATTTGGCTCGTACAAAATACTTGAAAATTTAATAGAAGATTCCAAAGAAGTAGTTCTTAAATTCATTCGAAAATTATTAAAATCCATAGGCACAATTTTTTTTATAAACGTTTGAACAGCGAATATTGACATAAAATTACATGTAAAATATAATATAATGTATAATATTCTAGACTGACAATGATATCGGTTTTTTTTAAAATGTTCTAACTCAAAAACGAAAAGCCGCAACAACTTGAAATAATCACCAAATCTTTATATTGACGTTTTCTATACATGGTTAAGTTTTCAATGTATTTTGACTTATTTATAGACAATTTTTCTAAATTTTTCGTTTCAAAATAAAATATACTTATTACAATATTTATAAATAACAATGTATATATTCTAGACTAACATATCATCTCCGTTCAGAATCGTTTTTCGTATACAATGATACCTATCATTGAATTCAAATTTAACAAATCTATTATAATAATGACCTATCCTATAAGCGAGATGCACTCCACCCCTAACTGTACAGCAGAGCGAGGCCCATCCGGTTCTTTTTTAAATTATTTTTAAACATTTATAATTAATTCTTATTGGTTATTTTTTGAATATTTGTACGTATTTTTTTTTAGAAATGTTATAAACAACACTAACATAATATGGATACAAAATTATTTATTAAAAATCGACTAGGTACAACTGGTACAAGTGGACAATAGTTATTTTATAAAATATAAAGTTATCGAGTTTTGAAATAATAAGATAATGTTAATTAGCATAGTTATTCAGATAATTTAGTATTAAATAATTATGTCTTAACAATAATAATATGCATTTATTAAAATTTTTAGGTACATATTTCTATAATAAAAACTTAAATGAAAGCGATATTTATCATTTTTAACAAATGTTTTACCATTGATGTTAAAAAATGTACCATTAGTTACACGTCAAACCCTCTAAATTCAGCACGACGGAGCTCCTGCTCATAATGCTCATATTATTAGAGATCATTTAAATCGGGTATATGAGGAAAAATGGTTTGGCCCCATTGAATAGCCAGCAAGATCTTCAGATATTACTCCACTTGATTTTTTTTATGGTGACATATGAAAACAATAGTCTACGCAGATCCAATAGTAAATCTAGCAGATTTAAAAAATAAAATCGTGGTTGCGTGTAATAATCTTACCGAAAACCAAATAATGTCAGCAACCAATAGAGGATGTCTACAGCGTTTTCAATTATGCGTCGACAATCACGGAGCAAACTTTAAACAATTTATTTTATTTATTATGTAATTATAAAATTACTATTGTCCCCTTGTACCAGTTGTACCTAGTCGATTTTTAATAAATAACTTTGTATCCATATTATATTAGTCTTCTTTATAACATTTATAAAAAAAAAATACGTACAAATATTCAAAGAGTAACCAATATGAATTAATTATAAATGTTTAAAAATAATTTATAAAATTTATTATTAAATAAAATTGACATGGCTCTTATTCAGCCAATATTGAACTTAGAGCCATAGTTGATACATGAAAATTACTTTATAAAAATAGGCCTATCCGAATATTGTGTTAAAAATAAGTGTTGCTATTTAAAAAAAAAAAGTTTTTACTGCGCATGCGCAGACCAAATTCTCAAAAAATTTTGATATGTATCGAAAAATGTGTATTCATATAGCACCAGTTTGTAAAAAAAAAATTGATTTATTCTAAACAAATCCGACTGAGAAATTAAGTGTTCCCTAAATCTGTGAACACACTATATATATATATATATATATATATATATATATATATATATATATATATCACACAGTAATAACAAAATACTAAGAGTCCTTAGTCCTTAGTGTTAACCTTTCATGGTTGTCATTTGTGACGCTTCTCAATTTTAATTCGGCTGGAGTATTGTATTGATGAACTTAATATTTATGGTCACCAACCTAAGACCGAGATTTAGAAACCGGATTACATTGGATTTATTTTTAAAGTAATATATATTTAAATAATAAAAATAAAAAATAAAATAAAATGGCATGGTCACTGGTGTAGTTAAATTAATAAATATAATTTAACCTTATCACAAATCCGTTTGACAATTTAGTATTGTATAGGGGACCGCATTACAAGACATTATTTTTCTTTTATAGATATAGTTATATACCAGGCACTTTTTTTGATAAAATATATTGACCAGTATATATACATATCTATAAAAAAATAATGATTTGAGACGCAAACCTCTGTATATAACGACGTTCTATATAATATTAAATTGTCGTAGTTTTATTAGTTTTACATGACATTTTTTAACTCTCTTTTAAAATTGTTGTTTATTAATATTTATATTTTTTTATATTTTATATTTAACCTTGTTAAAAATGTAAGCAATGAATTACATCTAGTTTTCTTTCTCTTAGATGGAGTTTTACGCCCTTTCGAGCTTTCTCCATAATACAATTACCCTAATGAAACAAGCAACAATTCAATTCAGTTTGTATTTTTTTTTTTTTTTTTTTATATTTAAATGTTTATTATTCTAAAATCACAATCCTATGTGCTTCAGGTTTCTGAACCATGGTTATAGGTTGATGACCGTAAATATTAAGTTCATCAATACGATGCTCCGGCCGAATAAAAGTTAAGACACGTTGTAAGTTGTAAAATGATAATGTATATATAATATAATACTTAATACTAATATTTCAGTAAAGATAAAACTTTTGAACTAGGTGATTTTAGAAGTTACATTTTTTATGGTTAATTCATATCATATATAAAAGAGAAATTATCATGCGCAGCCATTATTTTTTTCGTCGTGGTCCAGATGTTCTTTGGTAAAAAATTATACTTCGTGTCACCGGCACAGAAAGGGATAGTAATTTTCTCATTCTTCGTTTTACGGATTTATGCATCTCAAACATTTTTAGTAACTTTTTATTCATTATAGTCCATTCTTTTTCAATAAGATAATCGATCCATTGATAATTTATGGCAGAATTGGACAGCAAATAGATAAAACTCATACATACCCTTTCAAAGTTTTCATTTTCATCATCAATTTTTTTTATTTCTTGTTCTATGCTCACCAGTTCCTTTTCCAAGCAATACATTTTTTCACTAAATGTCAAACTTTTATTGACATTACCAATGTTAGATCTGATCCGTACCCTACCAATAAGTGGTTCGTCTGCTAACCCATCTAAAAATATCAAGATTTCCAAATATGCTGTTATAAGGTTAATTAATTTTAAGATGCCTCGAACATTATTTTATAACTGATCTAACCTAACCTCCTAATAATTTAAGGGCCTTCTACAAACTTGGCTAATTATTTTTATAAAGAAACAAACAACACTATAAATATCAAGATTTGGAAACGTACCCGACTTGTTTGAGAAGTTTCGTCCTGCTGATAGTCCGGTGTTTATCCGTGACATAACGGTATTCATTTTCAAAAGTACACTCGCTGATCTAGAGGTGAGCAGATGATTGTTGACATTGTGGCCGGCTTTAAATGCATAGGCCTTGGCCGCCGGTACGATGGACTCAACTTTATAGAATAATTGCAAATTTTCGTCTAGGGTCACCAACAGACGACGTTTTATATCCCTAAACTTGTTGCGAAGAATTTCTAGCTTTTGGCTGATTCTTTCAGCACCAATTATTATGTCATATATTTCTAAATTATTTAAATATTCGCATTTTGTGAACGGTATGGTAGTTGATCGCGACGATGATTTAGTTAACAAATGTTTTAGTGCCTCTACCAAGTTATTCTGTAGTTTCCCGATGTCCGTAGGTTTAGATCTCTGGACCAACCAGTGCATGACTTCTAAACTCGTAGCTGAATTCAACTGTCTAAACGGATACTTAAACAATAGGCGTGAACCACATGTGGTAACCTGTTCATTTGTAAAATTTTCAGCCGGGCCCATGTTTGTCTTATCGATCAGTTTTGTACCTGATTGTAGCTTGATCAGATTGTGCACAATCGGGTAAACCTGAGACAATTTCAGAACCTTATACGAGTCTGTGATTACCACAAGATTAGCCAAAAACTGGAAGCCGCTGGCCAGGAGCTTTATGCTTGTAAAAGATTTGGATCGTTTACGCTTGATCACTGCATTACTCAGTCCTTCGAGTTTGACTGCGGTATACGTGAGCAGACAACGAAATAAGCTTGTTCTTTCCGTTTCGACCGTCAATTGTTGTTGCTGAATATTTCTGAGTTTCTCGAGGTAAATATTACTCGATTGATTAGGAAATATCTTTAAGGGCTGCTTGATTGGAATTCTGAAGAGAGCTCGTGTACAAAACAACATCGTGTAAAACTTTAATTATTTAAACATAAATTTCAAACGATTGCCAATATTTTTATTTAACTTGGTTGTATTAGATATAGACTAAATATTTTACTATGGTTACCAGTGTTACTATAAATAATTTTGAAACGCAGTGTTTTATAAATTTAATATTAGTAAATTTATAATAAATTATAATAAAATAAAGATACAAAAACATTTATTTAAAATCTAACCTTTTATAATGCAACGCTTTGTTAAAGCAATATAATAGAAAATAAAACTTTCCAATTTTAGCACTAAATTTTAAGCGAATAATATTAAAAAAAAAAACAGCTTCTCTGACTACGTCGTCACTATAAATCTTTTAAATCTTTTATCACTAATTATTCATACTGTTGCTACATCATATTTTATTATTATTAAAACAGTCAATCATATAAATAATGATAATCAGAGATATGTATGATTTAATAATATGTCATTTCTTGAGTTAAAATCTATAAAACGCATATCAACTTTGTTGATCAAATAAAAAAAATATTGAGCGAGACGTATAGTTCATATAATTTTCAACAATTAAATAAAACCCATATATCGTATTATTATACAACCTTATAATTATTTGTTGGTGTATACCTCTAAAGGTATTATGGTAAATAGAAAAAATTATTTACGTAAAAAACAACAACATTTACCAAATACGGTGTATATTTTTCGGATTTCAACCTTTTTTTAAAATTAAAAATAATACAGATGAAAATCGACATATTTTATGAGATTGAAAAAAGTTTCAGTAACTTCACATCTACTAAGTAAATATACAGATCTTATATCTTTAATAATACACAAGGAGTGTTTATTTAATTTATTTTCTTTAAATATCGATCGAGTCAGATAATGTATTAGTTTGAAACTGACGTATGTATTTTTTTTCCATTTGTTTTTAGTAAAGTCATATATATATATACAAACCATTTTAATTTTCTTCTTTTACTACATAGTAGCAGTAATCTAATAGTCTAATGTAGACTCATTCATCTACTGGAAATTTAATTTAGCTGCCATCTTAGCCGAAATTGAAAATTCTCAACATTTTCAAAAATATTTAAAACTCTATGTAGATGCTTAGAAGACTAATAAAAATTTGGTTATTTATCGATCACATGGATCTTGACAAATATATGAAATTTTCTTTCTTTCTTAGTGTTCTTCATAAACACAAAACAGCTAATCGTATTAAATTTAATTATAATTTAATTTTTCATCAGTGATTTCTTTTTATAAACTGTTATTTTAGTAGTTGTATACAAGATATAAAACTCTATCGTATCCCAATGTTTTGTTATTTTATTTCTCGTAATATTTTGCACATCTTATATAAGTTATATAATCGTAGTGCACCTATTAATGTTTGAATTTTACCATTTTCTCACTGGTCGTTTTTATGTAAAATGTAACTCTTACTATTTCATGATTCTTCAGTTTCTAATACAAGTACCTACCCTAATTATTACTATTATAATTGAACGTATAATAAGATGTATTCCATTTGAACATTATTTATTTATTTTTTTTATTATGTATTTTCTATTGCTTTTTACAAACGTTTCCTTTTTTTGCATATAAAACTAAAATACGTTACTGTACTTTTGTTATTTTTAGCATCAGAGATGAAAGATAAAATATAATTAAAAACTATACAACACTTCATTTTTTATTTCTTTTAAATTATATACAATGCAAGTCAAATACCCCGTTGAATACTTAAATTGTACATTCTCAATCATTAAAGGTAGGCATATTATAAATCAATAATATTGTTAGTTAGACGTTTTTATATAATTATAAATTATCATACAAACATACAGGATTCCACAATCATTGTAATATTTATTATTGTTTTATGATTTCGTATACATTTATAGAAAATATACACTGCTTATAGTTTATCAGTTTATCTGTATTGAATTTAGATGATAATGTAATAATAAATAATATGTGTAAATTTTACTACTTTTCTCACGATATATCTTAAGGGCTTAGATGCATTTCGTACGACTTTCATTTGTTGTTGTCATTCATTGCACGAACAAGCTTCAAGCATTTATAAATATTTTTCACCTTACTTTGATCTATAGTTTTCTACCTAACTTTTAGAACGTTAAACTACATTGTAATATATAAAACCTTTACTCCTATACCGATCGACTATTTTACCTTTTTTTTATGTGTCGTTTGAACGAATATGGGCTTATAAAACCAGCGGGTATCATTGACTGTGATCTCAATATTCAAATTTACACAGAGTTCGTTGAATTCCATTTCCTTAAAAATTATTTTCTACTGTATAATACAAGTATTAAACATATAGTATAAAATTTATCTTTTGATCTTTCACGCCCCCTCCAAATTATATAACTGAAAAATTAAACAGATAATCAATGATGTTTATCCTTTCTTTTTCTCTAATTCTTTAAATCTTAACATTAAGTGCACTCATTAGGAACTTAAATTTACTTTATACTTTAACATAATATTACTACGTAGGCATTGTAAAATATCAAAAAATCAGTTTTTAGTAAAATTTGGAAACTTTAATATTGTGCACAGTTTACAAGATAAAGCAAACAGTCTGATAAAAATTTCACCCAGATTATTAGTTCCAAATTGTTCGCATGTTTCAGTGAACTTAGATATTACTATTGAGATTTCGGTGTTTGTATATAATTGAAATTGTTCGGTATTCCTGGCTTATTTGGTAAATATAAATTCCATTAGAAAGTTGTGTATTTCAAATAAAAATGTATACATTTATTAATCTGTGCTTTATTTTTATTATTAAAATCATGTCATTATATTGTTTACGAAATATGACACTTTTATGGAAATATTTTCAATTCGATTCAATATTATTAAAAATAATTTCATAAAGATATGTATATCTACATCATGTTGTATTATACATATTATTTCACAAGAACTCAATATTTTTTCTCATAAAGCAGAATTTTGAACAAGAATTGAATTAGCATCGGATACTTATCAAATTTAATAACTCTTAAACTGAATCATCATTTTAAAAATTATTTCAGTTAATTTAAAGGATGTGCTGCATATTATAATATTATACCGTTTTTACTTCATATAAGGCTAATTGGAAAATTGATTAAGCAACCACAAAACAAATATAAATGTTGATTATAATTAGTAATTGTGTTTATAATGAGTAACTGTAAATTTATTATTGTACTATGATAATAGAAAAATTTAATTGTTTAAAGTAAAGTTAATTAGGTATGCGCGGAACATGGGATATTATGCAGAAATGGACAGACACGTTCATGATGATTGATATCTGAATTCCCGTAAACTGGAAAAGATGAATTTCATTGGTAAATATTAAATATTGTATTTGGTCACTAGGTAAGTGTATAGTTGTTAAATCAGAGCAGCGAAAATTCACATTTGGTTACCACTGGTAAGTGGGCACTTCTGTTTGAGTACATTTTTATATTGTTAAAAATAGGATAAGATTTTGAAGTACAACCATATTTATTCAAAAATCTGTTATATCTGATTTTTCGGCGAAAACATTACATTTTCAAATGTGTTTTAATGACGACAGACCAAATGTAGCTGTAATGCACGATGAGGTAAAATATATTTTTGTCAATGTATAGGCAAAATGGACAAAACTTCTAAATCGGGAAATACGAGTATATAGTGACAGGTGAATGATTTCGGTGTATTTTCTTTTTTATACTTGAAGCCAATATACCATTGTTTTTGAAAAAAAATAATTTTGAATGGGTGATAAAGGTATCGTGAAAAATGGTTATGTTCATAATTCTAATGATGGATGGGTTTAGTAGAACCGAATTTCTTAATGGAGTAAGTTGAACTTTGAATATTTTAAATTTGGTAAAAAAATACTTTAATTTAAATATTAAAAGTCTTATGTAATATTAAATACAAAAGTATAGAAGATTTTTGTGGTCTTATCATTTGTTAACATTTAATATTCAAATGCTTGAACATTTATTTTTTATTTTTTTAATGAAAAAATGTTTTTTCATTTAATCGTTAGAAATATGTATGAGAAACTTTATATCATATTTTTAAAACTTTTTTTGTCGAACCAATAATTAAAAAAAAAAATAAAACATGGCATTTTCAATAATCTATATATTAATAGTTTAGACCAATATTTTTAAATTACACCATGTATGGTAAACAATGATATAAGAATTCAGTGAACATTTCAAGTTCCTATGGTAATAATTTTTTAAGTTTCGACGAATGAAACTTTATTAGATGGTTATCCAGATGTTTCGAAATAATTTATGACGCAACCATCGCAACAAGCACTTTTAAAAACAATATTGTTAAAAGTAGCCAAAAAATTTCCAATTTATAAACTTTTGTTAGCTTTTTTCGTATAATATTCGATTTTAGTGTTTTTTTCGCTTACTCGAATTATACTTGCTGGCGTAGTGTAGATTTACTAAATGCCTTCTGTATAATGATATATTTTTTAGTCAAACGTTGTACAAACATAACAACGAAATATTATATCGAAATGGTTGTTTACGTATATTTATACTTATTTTATGCACTACCACGGAGTAAATCGAAAATTTATCCGACAAAAAGTGTTGAGTGAGCGCTAAAAGCTTTTTATAATCGTTAGATATTGACATTTTTTGAAAAAAAAATTCATGAATTATTTTAATGAAACGTTTTATACGTTTGTTTTATCATCAAATTTGTACATTATAAAAAAAAAATTAAGTTTTATCACTTTTTAATACTATAATCATTATACTAATTACTCGCTAAAATATCAATTTATACAGTTACGACAATTTATATTTGCTTGAATTAATTTTGAACAGTACGAGTTTATTTTTATTTTTTTAAAAAGTTGAGAAGTGATCCTAAATATTATTGAAAATTGAAAAGCTTTGCTCTGGTTTCTTTACATATTATAAGACTTAAGTTTTATTAATTATTCAGACCATCTCAGAACATTTTTAATTGTTGCGTTACGCAGTTTTGATATTTTTATAATAATAATTCGATATGGTCGGTAACCGAGAGAGTCAAATATCATCGTACAATTTGCTAAATAATAATCATTACTTATATTTCCTCACTATTCATTTTTCGAAATATCAATCAGCGTTAATTATACACATTATATTATAATAAGAGAGAAGCAAGTGTGTGGATAACCACGCTACAGGAAAGAAAAACCAAGTCAGCGAAAGCTGTACGATAAGCAACTAACCATTCACCACACTTCAAAAGCACATTATAGCTTATTGCGTTCATTAATAATGTACTTAATAATTTATACGTGTTTGGTAGTCTGCTGTTCAATTATTCAATTTTTACAATTATTTTTGTCTCATTGTTTTTTTTTTTTTTTTTCTATTGACTTTTTTTACAGTGTATGTTTTCATTACTTAACTGAAAATAAATTCAGTTTTATTATACCAAGACTTTTAGCGTTTCAAGCTACGAATGTTTTGGTGATTGATTTACACTAGCTTCAGTATTTAACAAATGTCGAGAAAAGAACAATCACAAACGAGCAATCGTTGTGATTTATGCTATAAAGCCGCAGTTAAAAAAGAAATTACAGAAATAACGTATAAATTAAACAAATGTTTACACCAGTCCTTAATATTTAAAATCATAATTATAGCAACATATATTAAACGCCTAACTAAATAAAACAATGTTCTGACGAACTAGTTAAAGAAATAAATACGAGACAATTCCTATGTTATTTGTTTATTATTGTAGTCTTTTCTGTGAAAAGATCATCCATAATAAATGTTCATTAACGAATGTAAATATAAACAAAATCAAAGTGCACGAATTTATTTAAATTGAAAAATGGTTAATATAGGCCAGTAGGTAAGCACAATTCATAAAAATTATTGATATATAAATAAATTATAATACTTTATGTCTTGAGTAAGTCACGCTGTTAGCCCTTTTATTAAATATAGTAACACGAGTTGGTACAAGTCGTATGCTGCCACTGTAATCTAGAATTAAAATGGTCATGGCGACGAAGACAGCAAAATAAAAACTCTGAAATACGTTGTTTTCACTTTCTTTAATATCCGTCTTATTCATTCTATACCCGCAGCTACTATATTATATGAACACCCTTTTGTTAGGTGCGGGTAATTCACATATCAAACGATAATTCGTGTGTTTCGGAAAATTAATGTAAATAAATATCTAACCTAAATAAAATCTATCATAATATAATGCAACCAATATTAAATATTTTAAATACATTTTTATAGAGTAGTTTAATTGCTGTATAAACAATATTCGCATGAAATTAGCCTATTAGAACGAAAAAGTGTTTTTTCAGGTTTCATAGTTTAAAAAAAAATCCAGCCTTAAGAGATGAATAAAGCGTATTAGCCTCGAGGTTAATTCTTTCTGTAATAGTATGGACTACTATTTTTTTTATTTAGATCGACAATATACTGTGAAAATGAATAGATTTGAGCTGGAATAGGGAAAGGAGTAGTAAAATAGTTGAAATTATTGTATGTTACCCATCAACTAAAATGCCTTAGAATTCAAAACTTAAAATATAAAAAAATTTTAAAACTTAAAACAAAATCAAATTTCTACGATTATTATCAGTTTATATAATGACTTACATTAAGCTGTCTATCTCCGATTATTTATTACGTTTTACACAATGTATATGAAAATAATATTATTTTTAGACGTAAGTTGTTGCATAAAGTTGTACATTCTGTCGTATAATATAATATAGTAGAAAATGTTTCGATCAATTTTAATAAACTATTCTTGTATATATAGAATTAGACAGTTTATGTCTAGGAATACGAGACAATCTAAAAGTATAATAGAGAATTATTTAAAAATCGAATAAAAATTAGAGCTTGTAATTCGCTAAGTTATAGGCATTTTCATTCAACTCTTAAAATATTTATTAATAACCAACCAAAGGTCCAATACTCTATTTTCACGTATTTTTATTTTTGAAAAAATATTGAGAACACCACTTGAAAATTACATTCTATAACTACTTGAAAAAATAAATTAATGACTGGAAAATGATTATGTTAAGAATTGTTGTAATAAATGTTATACTTCGCTAAACGTTATGCTGTAAAAAATCTTTAAAGGTAATATGTGTAAAATATGTTTTTTTAATTTTTTCACTTAATACTATGAAAATAAAGCATAATTTATTTAATTTAATATGTTTAACAAAACATACCTAAAAATGCGACATAAAAGGGTAAAATATCGATGCAATACAATTGTGCTCATTTTACTTTTTTTTTAACTATAAAAACAGCGAAAAGATTGCATTTCGTAGATATTGTGAATTTATAATATATTCCAATAAATCAATACAAATGCTAATACTTGCAATTAAAACCACAAATTACAATTGTGATCATGTTGCTTTCAAATATTTTATTTTTATGTTTTCTAAGTTTTCATTATAAATGAATCTACCTACATATTTTTTTATTATTTTCAAGGTGTATATGTATTTTTAATACTTTTAATTTTAAATAAGTTTCACTTTAGATATCTTACAATATATTGTTAACTTTTTGAATACAACAATGTGAATTGAAATAATGTGATTTATAATATCAACAAAAATTGTATGTCTTATGTATTTTATACATATTGGAAAAATACATTTATTAAAAAATAATATGATAAATGTTTACTATAACAAGTAATTTATCTTTTAATAGTATATTGGAAAATTATTAAAATGAAAACATCTATAATACTTCATAGAGCGCAATCGTATTTCGTTTTTTTCTCTCGTAAAAAGATATAACAGGCTTTATCATGTAAAAGGCTTTAATACATCACATAAGAAACAAAAATGATAAAATATGAGCGAAAATTCTGCAAAATTATTTTTGATTTTAATCATTGCGATATTCTGAAAAATATATAACATTATTCGAAAACTGATGAAACCCGATGCGAAATATATATAAATTATACACAAAAAAAAAAAAAAATCATATTAAATTTCTTTTAAATTTCAATCACAATTATTATTAATAATGGACTTAAAAATTATATAAAAAGTGTGTATGTATTGTGTAGAAACATTATATTTAAATAAATATATATATTTATACCAAAGGGATATAATACGAAGTATGTGTACCATATACTTAAGTATAATATGCTGAAGTCGGTGAAAAAATATTCTATAAATATATGAGGTACAACGCGTTAATAGGTCTTGAACTTAGGGAAAAGTTTAGCGCATATAATATATTATCGTTACGATATATAATATATTATACATGGCGTATACATAGTGTTTAATATTTATAGTGCAAACTACAAACGAAATTGTATAATACAATGTGAAAAATTAGAACTTTTTTTTGGTTCCGTGGAAAAATAACACGATTCAGTTTTTTAGTGATTTGTTATTATCAATGTTTAACTAAATTATGGATTTTGTATTTTTATAAAAATATGTTAAATTAGTTGTATTATATATTCCTTGAAATTGATTATTGGTTTATAATGGTAATAAGTTATTTCCAAGACACTCAATGGAACGAAATAAATCAATTACTATTATTTATTGGTATGGATTATCTTGCGATATTCCCAACATTTTGTTTGTCGTATAAATTGTAATATACAGTATGTCCCAAAAGTCCCGTATCACCCTTAATATCAATATATAAAATCAATATATTTAAACTCAGTTTTTTTTACAGTACTAAGGATGGAAATTCTGATTGAATGGCATAAAATTCAATTTTTTTTTAAAAATTAAAATTTTTCAAAAAAATTTTTTACGCATTTAAGAATTTTAAATTTTAAAAATAGCCATTTTGTTGAACATATTTTTTAAAACAGTTCAAAAAAAAAAAAAAAAAATTCTTATATTAAATAAAAATTTACCAAGTTAGAGCAAGTTATGTTTTTGAATAATTGTAGTAAAAAAATCAATTATTGTTTTACATTTATTTGAAAAATCTTGTTTATCCGTCGTGTTCATTGCCTGATCTTGGTCATAAAATTGAACAAAATATTCAAAATATCTTACCCGAGACATTAGGAAATGTTAAGAACGCTTGGGTCGAAAAACTTCAACTCTGTGTTGCAAATAATGGAGTTTATTTCGAACATTTATAAAAATAAAAATGTAATGAATTATTTTCGTTTTTAAGTAATAAAATCTTTTTTTCTATTAGCAATCAAGTTTAAAAATATTATCTGAATTTTAATTTTAATCTTTCCTAAAAGCTCCACTAATAATTAGATGTTTACAGATTACCATTAAAAACAGCATACCTACCTAACTATTATTACAATTATTTATAAACATATTCTACTCAACTAGCTCTATCTTTATTATAAATCACATTAATTATAACTGTAAGATTATGTCCAATATTGTAACTTTAGGTTGATTTCATGATAATTAAAATACTTAAAAATAGATAACCATTTTCACTATTCAGCAAACGATATAAAACGGCTATTTTTTTTTCTATTCAAATCAAAACTTTAATTAGGAATGTAAAAGTATTGTCGTGTGCTGAAATTAGATATTTCATTATTGAAATGTGAAACAATAATTGATTTTTTTACTACAATTATTCAAAAACATAACTTGCTCTAACTTGGTTAATTTTTATTTAATTTTAGTATTTTTTTTTCTTTGAACTGTTTAAAAATTTAAAATTCTTAAATGCGTAAAAAATTTTTTTGAAAATTTTTTAATTTTTAAAAAAAAAAAATGAATTTTATGCCTTTCAATTAGAATTGCCATACTTAGTACTGTAAAAAATACGGCGTTTAAATTTATTGATTTTACATGGAGATATTAAGGGTGATACGGGACTTTTGGGAACTACTGTATAGTATTGAATTTTCAGTGTTCATATGGATAAAAACCATAGAAAAAATGATTTTAATTTTGACACTAATGCATTCAAATTACTCACATTTTCATAAAATTAAATATTGCGGTCAATACGTATTGGGTATGGAAAACCGTAAAATGCAAAAAGGTAAAAAAAAGATACAAAAAAAAGATCAGCTCAGTAGATAATTAAAATTAACATAACGTTCAAACTTAATTTTTTTTCTCAACCTGTAAATGACCTAGAGAGGTTCATCATGGTGCAGATTATAACAATACTGTCTACTACATATAATTGCTTTTACAAGTAAAACCGTTCGTTGATAATGCAACATAATTAGTTTATATGCAATTTAAAAATTAAATTTACTTGTGCAGGTATCAGAGTAGATTAATGTAAATTGATGCTTATGTATACTAAGATGAAATGGTAAAAAAATAGTAGATAACGTTTAATATTTACTAAAAAGCGTAAGCACAGGGATTTCTACATCACCTAGAGGCTTTACGATGATCAGAAACAAATTAAGAAATGTATATAACTGGTTTTTTCGATAAACATCAAGCAGAATAGTTTCGCTTAAAAATAAAGTTAACAAGTTTTTCCAATTTTCCCACCAATCAAATGAAAAATTAAATGTTTTTTATTTTAAAAATGGCCAGTGATTGGCTGATCTGGTTGTAACAACTTTAAGTTCTCATTCACGTCGAGTATCGATCATATTCGAAAAATATTGGAAGTTGAGAGACAAAATATTTAAATCCATTATCAATAGTATGTACTGCTGTTAGAATAAATGTGAAAAATTCGACGAATCAAGGAATTGAATAGTACGAGTACATTATACGCGTGATAAAGTCGTTTGTATGCGTCAAAATTAATCGAACCGTACGAAATTCAACATAAAGGGTTTTTACAATAAAAAAATAACACGAAAAAGTATAAAAAAAATGTTAGTATATTTAACGGCGACCCGTTGGAAAATAAATCGTATTTCGAATTATATGTGTTATTTTATTTATGATAAAAAAGAAATCTTCTTCATCGATTTTTTTTTTTCATCCCTCTCTCCAACGTATAAACACGGCTTACTGAGGTTAAAACGATCGGATCCTAACATCCCACGTGACCCTATAATTCTGCTGTCCCACAGTCAGTAAACGTTACGCGTATAGTTAAACGATTTTCACCGAACTGTTATATTTACTTAAATTGGACGTCCAATGCAATGATCTTACACATATCGCGACACGAATATTTTGGGGTCAGTTGAATCCGTCCAATTTTGACCTAGGTCCCTATACGTTAGGATTTCATTCGGCATGAAACATATCTCCAGAAAGTGATTATATCACTAATGTGTTTAACAAATGTATCGAGTACACCTAAGTCCAATTTTCTGACTGCCAGTCGTTACGTCATTGCAGATAATATTTTTTTCTGAATAGTCACCAGACTCGCGCAACCAATAAGTATGACGCAAAAATCTACTAGAAATATACGAAAGTAATAAAAAAATTAATGACCAGTATAATAACATAGTTAGAGTTAATCTAAATGAGTTAACACAAGTTAGTTAATTTTGCTCTTTAGTTTTTCAGCGTCTGTTAGTAAAAATGAAAAAGTGCGGGTGGATGAAATGGAGAGAAGCATCGGGCGTGTTATGCGATAAGAGAATTCCAATTAGGCTGAAAGGTAAATTTTATAAAAGTGTAGTGAGACCAACTATGCTGTATGGTTCAGAGTGTTGGGCGGTTAACAGGAGAATAGAACAAAGTATGAGTGTCGCGGAAATGAGAATGCTTAGATGGTAGAGTGGAGTGACAAGAGAAGATAGAATAAGGAATGAATACGTGAGAGGTAGTGTTGGTGTAGCGCCAATTGTGGACAAGATGAGAGAAAATAGGCTGAGATGGTTTGGGCATGTAATGAGGCGAGAGGAAACGAATGCAGTAAGAATGGTTATGAAGATGGACGTTGAAGGGAAAAGAGGAAGAGGAAGACCAAAAAGGAGATGGTTGGAGACTATGGAGAATGACATGAGGGCTGTCGGTGTGTGCAGAGGAGATGTGATTGACCGAGTAAAGTGGAGGTGTAGGACAAGGGTGGCCGACCCCAAATAGTTGGGAGGAAGGCGAAGTAGAAAAAGAAGAAGAAGAGTTAGTAAAAATGAAAAAAATAAATATATTTATCTCTATACATAACAGTAAAAAAAAAAAAAAAGGTTTGTCATCAATTAGGAGTAATGTAGTGCAGTGGTCACAGTTGGCCAGTACGCGTGCAGTCATCAGTTCGCACCCGGCTTAGTGCAAAAAACATTCTGCAGGATTAATTCAGTAGTATTTCTTCGCTGCCATCGTTCTGATGGCTTTACACTGCTCCTCACTGGACCAACTCCACTGAGGATGACATCCACACACTGTTCACACACAGGGAAGGGGTACAAATGATACTACACTTAAACCTCTTAAGTAAAACGGATGTTGACATGAACTCTGACGGTCGTTTCAATAGAAAAAATTTGAAAAAAAAAATTTGGTAAATGATTATATAAACTCCGTTTATTTATATGAAGATAATTTATTTTCGATCACTAGTCGGTCAATTATTTAAGAGAGAAAGCACTTTAAAAGCTCTAATGAGACTTTTAAATAGGATTCAACGTCTTCATACTATACGTTTAGAGTAAGACTGACCAAATTTTAAAGAATTTTTAAAAACTTCTGAGTTTTTCTATGTTGTCATGGTAGACCAAAAAAAAAAAAAAATAATAATAATAATAAAAAAATAAAATATAATTGTAATTAACAAAAATATATTTTATATACATTTATATTACACTTCCTTTATTAATTATATTTAAAATATCAATAAGTAACAATAACTTAATTTTAAAATTTTCCATAACACATATTTTAATATATGTTATATCAATTATTACGGAGCGATAAATGCCGTTATTTATTACGGAATATACATTAGATTATATATAAATTATTTATTAATTGTTATTATTTTAATTTTTATATTTAAGGGTTGAACAATTACATGTACATAAAATAAATTAATATGTAAACTGTTTACAGAAAGAATTCGAAATAAATGAAAGGGAGACGCGATGGACGTAAACTCATGTCACGATCGACCAGTCGATCGTGATCGACTTGTTGGCTACCCCTACTATAGCGAAAAAATTGTGATAAATTGAATTTTTAAAACTAAGCATGCGATAACGTCAAAAGATTTTGGCATAAGTTTTAACCTAAATTATATAAATACGTTATTCTCGTGATTTAGCAAATGATGATTAAACGTGGGACGATATTGAAATTGACTTTGTTACGACCAGGCCTGGCGCAAGTGTTAAAACAAACATAGGCGAATTATAGTTTTTACCGCCTCTTACATCAAACATTTTTTTTTTATACATAAACATTTTCCCGGAAAAATGCCGCCCTAGGCATGGGCCCCTTGATCCGGTTCTGGTAACGATAGCGCATCCGAAATACACAGTGTGTAAAACTGAAAAACAGAGAGCAGAAAATATATTATCGTTCATATATGAATAGATCGTACTCCACCGGAGGATGAGCAGATTGCTTGTTGGGCCACGAATATTGAAGATATATATATGTATGTCGTAATAAAGCCGTGGATCCGTCTTTGTTGAGGTTACAATGTTTACTCAGGTTTTGAAATTTTAAACTTTAGACTTTGAAGCATAGCATTTGTTTAAATGGTCATCGTTTGTGTATAATCATTGCAGTGATAAACGTTAAAGTCTTTTAAAAGCGACTATGGTTAAATATTTCATAAATATCGATATTTTTCATACTGTTCCTGAACACTATTGTATTATACATTTTGTTGACATCAAACCACAGTCTATCACCATTGCGCGAACAATGAATGAGCAGATTTCTTTGATCGTTTTTTTTTTTTTTAAATTTAAAAACCTACCATCACGTATAAAAAAAATCTTTTTGGTATATTAATTATTTCATATTTATACTCCACAGTGTATTGCTTGAATGAAAAAAAAAAAAAAAAACATTATCCTTGCAGCAACAGTGTTAATCTTTTATGTGTATTAGTGTGCACGTATACTTTTAATATATGAGCGATTCTCGACAAATATATTAAAAACGTGAACAATGAATCTTATGAGTAAACAAAAGTAGCAAACTTTTAAAAACAACAAACAAGAGTATTATTTTAATATAGCTATACTGTTCTTTGTTGACATTAAAGAAATGAAAAATTACTAGAGATATAAATCTAAAGTATCCATTATTTCTAGTAGGTCGTTGTTTCTTTATGATATAGAGCAGGGGTGGCCAACATTTATATGTTCGCGAGCCACATATATAAATGCATTGATATCAAGAGCCAGAATATTTGTAAATACGTTTTTTAATTTTATATAATCTTAACCTAATAAACAAAACAAATTTAATCAAAGCTATTTAAATATAAATACAGTAAATGTATAATTTAAATAAAGCCAATCAAATTTAACTTAATATAACGTTTATTATTTTATATTTTTGTTTATTAATCTGTATTCTATAGTCCTATATCATAATAATTAAAATATATTATTTATAATATATATAAACGTATATGAAAAAAAATTAAAAATTTTGGTTTTTTTAATAAGACGCGAGACGCATACGATTATGACGAGAGCCGCATGCGGTTCGGGAGCCTCAAATTGGCCACCCTTGATATAGAGTTTTCATAATATTCTAAAAAAAATAATACTTCTCCATGAGATAAATATTATACGTTACATTTTTAATTAAGTTAAGTATTATATATGTAAATATAAATATAAATAAAATACACATTTAATAAAGCTTATACAATAATATAATATTTAATAAATCACCATATTTTTATATAATTACTGGTACGATTGGTATGAATAGCTTATGCGTTTTTCATATCTATTATGGTTAACGCGGACATTTATAATTATTTTGTCGTGGGACAACTGATTTAAAATTGTTCAAGAAATAAATGTGTTTTGAAGTAGGGGAATTGTGAAAATATAAAAACTAGTTATTGGAACATTTTTACAGTGGTCGTCGTTTATAGACTCACGGTTAATTGGTTCATTTGCTTATTAGACTCAAAACGACTGTTCCCGATTTGCATGTATACTAAAGCACAGTAGAAAATTCAAATTCGTCTATTAGACTCACACACCAGCTAATGGGATCATTTTAAGTTAGATAAATAAATATAATATTGTACATACGTCCAATGCGTACAAGTAATCATGCTTTAAATGCATATAAGTTTACGGTACCGGTATTTTTATCTTATCGTGGTGATATATTAAATTACTCTTTTGATGATAAATCAAGCAGCCATCAAACGAAATATATGTAGTGTATGTATAGGCGTTATCGTGTTCAAGGTGTGTTGTGGAAACGTATTGCATTTTATTTGTTTTCGTTTATTTGTGTTACAATGAACAAACGCCGTGATTTATGTATAGTGGAAAAATAAGACGTTCTTAAAAAGTCTGACGAGCTTCATCAAATGAGCCAGCGACAAGCTGCATTTAAGTTGAATGTGTCTCAAAGTTTACTGGGTCGAATGCTGAAAAGTCGACAGGAAATCAAAATGCAAAAATTGGTAAATTAGAATTAAGATCGTAAAGTGAAAAGGGCCAGTAAAGAAGAAGAAATTGAAGAGGTTTTGAAATAATGGTTTACAAAAGTAAGAGAAAAAGATTCCCGAGTAACTGGACCTTTGTTGTATCAAAAAGTCGAAGATCTCGCGATCTCAGTAAATATTTTTTTAAATAAATAAGTAATTTTTATTTTATTTTATTTTTTTTTGGGTGGGAGGTCATTCGCCCGACTACTGTATATTGTCTATACAGAGCAACTATCAAACGATTTATATATATACAGTATTCCCAACGTTACAATGATTACGATATCATTGCAAAATCAGTAAAAAAACAATGATTGAAAGGGTTATCCCGATTCCGTAGACCAAGTACAACATCCTTCCGTTATATCAAAAATGTTTCATTAAATATTCTCAAGATATTCAACATACATTTACTATAGATAGTTTTGTCGAGAAAAAGAACTCTTTGATGATTGTGTATTGTTCCCGTATACTTATAATACCGTGGGACATCGCAATTATCGTATTAGAAAACAGAAGTAGGTTCGCTTTAAAGATATATCAACCTCTCAAACTAACCCTTTTTCTCACTTTAGAAAAACAATTGTCGACTACTTTTTATGGTTTTTTATCGACAAAAATAAATATATATATATATATAATAAGTCCGTAGTAATTTTATTTAGAAATTGAGGATTTAGTAACATCGCATTATTATGTGTAAAAGTAACTAACTACTTATCGTAATTTCATATAATTAAATCATAATATAGTTCATTAATTTTTTTACAATAATTCGATCAACACTATAATTCAATTATACACTTTGAAAAGTTCGAAAAGCTTATATTCCTTACTTAGCAATTTATATTCAGGGTAATTCATTAATGTTGCAAGACTTTTAAGTGGTGGGATGAAAACGTATTAAATTATTGTTTAGATATTCGATCAAAAATAATCCCCACATATTAAATTAATAACCATAATTAATAAAATGTAACACATTAATTCTTTGTATTATAAAATATTGCGATATAACATTATTATATCAGAGAAACAATATAGTCCGGTAATTCTCATTCAAATATTCAACTTTTGTTCTGATTTATTGATAGTTATTCAGCTCAGATAACTGAGCATAGAAAATTTGTGCATAGATACACTAGATAACACTTAAACATTGAGCATTCGATAATTCAGAAAGTTTAAGAGAAAAACTATAACCTCAAAATATTTGATGTAAGTATTGATTATATATTTATAATTATAAAATTTTTTTAGAACAACATATAAGATATGGTCAGTTTTTAGAAATTCTATTAATGCCTACAGAATCAGCTACATTTACTACCGTCGTTGTACTATGAAAAATCATTTATGTGGAAAATTGATCAGAGGAAAACATTTTTTCAAAAATAAAACCAATCTATAACCTATCTATAAATTAAAAGAACATGAACGATATGTGAATTATGATTTTTACGAAAAATTCCAGTTACTAAAATATTTTTTTATATGATTACTATATTACATAATATATCATCAGCCAAGTGGTAAAACGTTATGTGAGATATTTTAAAACCGCAGACACGATTTCTATAAACATAACTATGTACGGTGAGTTAATATCTTATAAGATTTAATATATTGGTAATGGTAATGATTATTCATAGTGCACATTTGCTAGTTATTTTTAAAATTATTATTTAATGTGGTTTAATTGCTCGTGAAATTTTAGATTCAATTAAATTTAAAAAATATGTGTTTCAGTACTATTACATGCGAATAAAAAGTCCTGGTCGAGTTAAAAGTTATATATCTAATTTTCTCATATTTTATCATACAGCGTGAAATAAAATGTATAAATTCTAAATTACTATTCTAATATTCTAAACATTTTATATTGTATAGTTATTCTATGAAAATATCTTGTACAGCTATCAAAATCAAACTGATGTTTTTTTTTCTTATTTTTATATGTATTTGTTCATTAAAATTTGAATTTTGTCGTAAGAAATAGTGGTTCTTTTTTAAGTTTAATTACAACGACGGATGTAAGAACTATACTGAACCGTGATTTTGTAGAGTAACTAATGAGTTCAGATGGTTCAGTCACTAGCGATGGCCAAGGAAAATGGAGAGAAAAGTTGTAGCGATGTGTGTCACCTAGGTTTATCGTCTTAACGTGATCATGAAAATTACCCATTCGCGACAAAGTTGGACTTAAATGGATTTGACTATGACCATATACAAAAATACCAAATACAACCTGACCACCTAATCAAAGGTGTGTACAAAGTACTAAACCAAAGTATACATTATAATTAAATCATACGGATGATAACATGTTTAATAAACATTCAAAGAAATACGGAACACGAAAAACACTTTATGAAATAAAACTCAAATGTAATTTTATTTTGTGTAAATCTATAAAAGAAAAATAACTTAAAGAATATACTTGCAATATTATAATCATAATATAATGGTAGTGTACACAAAATAATTCATGGTTTTTTTTTTTTTTTAAGTAAACGTTTTTAATTTATCAATAAAATTGTAGCCCTTACATTTGTATTCAATTTCCTTTTTTGCATGGTCAAATTGAATTATTGAAATAAAAGCAAAAAAAAAAACACTTGTAGATAATTTGACAGCAACATAATCAAAATATGTAGGTAACCATAGACTATATTAAGGTTAATTTAACTTATTTGATACGGACCCACAGGTACTATACATATTTTTTCACTCACAATGTTCGTACGTTTGACAGGTACTCCTGCGTCATTAGCATTGGGCTTTATCATGTTGGCGGCCTTTTTTTATCATCAACTGATATATATTCGACAGTGAATCTCAGATAGTTCAGCGTTACAAACTGCATTGACTATTGATATAATATGATATTCAATAAAAAATAAAGTTTATTATAAATGACAAAGTTGAGTCGAAAAAATATTTTAATAATCTGTGTTTTTTGTACAGATTTTTCTTTGAAAAATGATTATTTGACAATAAAAACATTTTTTTGTTATCAATATTTATTATTTATTCAAAAGGATCTCAATATCACAGACATCAATAGTATTATTCTAAGAAAAATGTCTTTAACGAGTATTAAATTATAAGTTATTATATTTGAGTTTTTTTAGGAAATGCATATTTCTTCTGCGTGACACAATTATACACAAATATTTGAGTATGAATGCTGAAAACCAACATTATCAAATTTAGAACTTGTATTATAAATGTATAGAATTATAAATATATTTTTACAATGAGTATAATTGATGAGAAAGAAGTGGTTATTTAATTGCAGTCTTAATTGAAGATCCATCTAATGATAGAACTTTATGCATTATAAATGTGAAGGCATTTTGTGACCATAGTGTTGTTTTAAATATAGGTTATAATTTCAATACATTTTAAACTTTTAATAGTATTTTAAAAATACTATAGAATATAACTTTTAATTAGGTTTTGACAATTTTTTCCCTGAAAATTAAAAATGGTCCAAAACTAGGATGTATGATTCGTTGATCAAAAGTATGACATAATTATAAATGTTTTTATTATTTAAGACTAAATAGCTGATAGTTTTCCAATTTACTGTTGGTAAAATGAATGAATTTTTGTCCATATTTTCAATCATAAGATTATTATTATTATTTAAGATTTAAAATGCTTAATAAATTAAATTTTTTCTTATTTTATTTACACATTTTTTATTTTTTTTTTATGAATGTAGTTTATCGATGAGTGTTTAAAATCGACTATTATATGATTCCATAATAATTTCGTAATAATAATAATCGATAATTCACATTATTTCCAAATATATATATATATATATATATATATATATATATATATATATATATATATATATATATATATATTACATATTTAAATCACATGGTATTAAATAAAATTACGAAAATATTTTGTTCAAGATTAACTTTTATTCCGTTCTTCTATAAAAAAATCGAATTAAATAAATTATTTGATTGAATTTGAATAGTTTTAACGAAAAATTGTACGAATAAATTCCGAGTGATAATAGAGTTCAATGCATTTTTAGATAATAAATGGTAGCCTGAAGAAATTAATTTTATCACCGAATTCAATAACGACATTGTCGTATTGTGGATTTGATTTTCTTAACCTTAATAGTTTTTCTGCGAGTTATCGACAATAGTTAGTAAACATTGGATTCGATATATTAAGCATAGCGATAGTGTAGAAGAATTGTAGAAAACATTCCGATATGTGGCATTGGTGAACGTCATTTTCGTCACTGCACGCACACATATTATATGGTAAATGCATCCTTTACTTTATAATATTACAATAGTATATAATATGGCTTTGCGCACCCAGGAAGTAAATAAAATTATAAATAAAATAAAATGTTTTATAATACACTATTAGATAAAAGTAAATCAACGTCTTATTATAGGATGGAGCCAAAACCAAGTGAGCCCGTGTTCATAAATTTATTATAATAGTACCCATACGTATACCCAACAAAATTTTACTACAGTCTATATGTTTTATTTTACTATACAATGCATATAGTATAAAGTATTGTACTTTTATATTACAATTATTATACGTTAGATACGAACGTCTTGTGGTAGAAATGTAGGAAAAAAAAATCCAGAAACTTGAAGATTTGCATTTAAAAATATATACTCTGGCAATACAAATACTCATGAAATTGTATTTGAGTGCAACCTATAGACATTATAGTGTGTGCAGTTTTGTATACACTAAAAACGTCATAGAGCCTATAATGCGATATGAAAATCAATAGTTTTTTTTCATTATTCACTTTATGTAATTCTGTAGTAATTACAACTAAAATGTGAGATATTACATTCATAAATATTTCATATATAATGCATATACTATATTCGAGCGAGAATACGTAAAACGAACAGATGCATTTTATTTTCCTGTTTTGAATCAATTTAATAATTTTAAATCGATATTCAAAATTTGATAATAACTTATATTAAAATAAAAATGTACTATTAGTTTTCAATGAACAACTGCTGTTTTGTATGAACAGTACAACGTTTGTTTTGGTTTGATTCACTTGCGTATATTATTAGAATATTGCAGCCAGAAATAATGAGTTTGATATTGATTTACTTATTTTAACGTCGATAAAGGTTAAACCCCCTGTATAATACATAAGGAGTATAAAAAATATATTAATTTCGAATTTTAATTTATTTTATTCCATCAATAATCCACACACAATATTTATAAATAGATCATCGATTTTTTAAGTGAATCGAAAATGAACGAACAGTGGTGTGCAAAAGTTCCCATTTATATGCGAGTCGTTGTATACCAAGATTTAAAATTAACACACAGTGATAATGTTTAGAAGGGAATCGTGAAAAGTATCGTTTTTAATTCTTAGTTGAACGATGTATTCTGATTATGAAACTCGTTATTCAGAGTATAAAATTTAAAACTATATTCAATATAATATAATTCAATATTAATGAAAATCAAAACAATGATGGTATATTGTTCAAATAAAGATAAAATGTATTAAGTTTTTGTTACAAAATCATAACAGAAACAAGGTAATAAACAAATATTTTGTATATGAGACTTCGAAATCATAATTTTCGGTTCATTAAGATTTTCGTTACTAATATTACTAAAGCATTTACTTAATAATATATAACATACACACTAATACTACTTAAGCAAGTAAGAAATAAAATCTTGTTATAGTTTAAAAAATTTAAGTATAAAAAAATATCTCTTTTAAAATGTTTTCAAATATTTTGAAAATATACGACGCTCAGGATACTATTATTTAATTATACTTAAATTCACATCCCATAATTTACTTTTTAATGCATAGAATTGATGAAACTTATTAAATATTCCAACATAATAATACCGAGTTTATAGTATAGAGAAAGCCTATTAATCTAGTTACAGAAAGTCTACCTAAATTAAAAAGTTATAAATTATTATTTTTAATTATAAAACAGTGTATCATCTTCAGAATATATTTTAAAAGCCTTTTTATTTTTATTAAAAATTACGTTTAATAGAGGTAAATTATAAAAATATATTTTCTCTCGTATGAAAAAAAATAAGTAATGATATTACATATTATAAAATTAAATAAACTAGTAACATTAGTATAGTATACTGTTATTAATAAACTAGTATTATATCGAGTAAATAAAGACTTTTATGAATTAAAATTTAACAGATACTATAATAAATTGAACTAGGCAGTGTATATTTAAATAAGTAACGACTAGAACTATACAATTTTAAATATTTACTTAATGTATTGAAAATATAATCCTACGACGCTAATAGAAAGTAACTATAGAAAAAATTACTAATTACTGAACACAAAATGTAGTGTTTAACAAGCACGCACTTTATTGTTAAGTATATTTCAAGAACGCCATACAGTTTAACAACCTGGTCATTCAACATAAAATATTAGTATTGTGTACACATTCCGTGGATGTCAAGATTTGTAAAATATTCATTCTTTTTTCAATATTCATGATAAATTCGATAAACAGTAAAGAGAATAAGATACTTTTTAAAATTGTATCGTTAAAAGTCACCGAATGTAAAACTACATAATACTATCACTACTCAGCGCCATTCGATAATCCGATTACTCAGCTAAGCTACGTCATAAAAATACGATTAATAGTATCCAATTAAATAATAACCACGCATCAATATAAAATGTAAAATGTTTAACGTGTAAAATTGAAATAAAAAATAAAAAATAAAAAAATCAATAAAAATAGTTTATGTAAAATATAAAATAAGTACACCAACTACATATTCTAAATTTCGGTATTGATACCAATAACATAGATGGGTCACTGCAAGACGGCTGGTGAGTATATATATATATAAAATTAATACATATCAAATTGTTTATTAATGACTCTAAATGGTTTGTTATAAATGTATAACAGTTACACATTTATATATATTTAAGTACATTTGTTTCTTATCATACATTTGTCAAAATATGTTCCTAGTTAAGATTTTTGATATATTTTAAACAATAAATTAAAATAATCATAAATTTAACCAAAATGATTTTATAAAAAAACAACTTCAGTATATATTAAAACTCTTTTGTAACAAATCTTTGTTATTTGAGATTTTCAATGTAGATATTTTTACATGTATTTTGATGAAAATTTTGATAATAATGTTATATAATATATTATACATGATATGTTGTTTTAAATTTTATAAAACTGATCATATTACACAGAAAATTTAAAATTAAAAAATAATTACTAATTAAATTGAAAAATTAGATATTATATTATTTAAAAAATTAACGTAGTTTAACTCAATAAAAAAAATGATTTGCCAATAAAATGATGTTACTTGATACCCTAATACTATACAAAAATACATTTATTATAAATAACATATATATTTCATACCTACTATTTATTCTGTTTTAAAGCAATAACGAAATAGCCAAATTATCCAACCGATTTTGTTAAAATTATGTGAGCCGAAAATCTTAATATAAAACTCTTAATCGTATAACTTTTCAATATATTTCTCTAAAATATTTTTAAATAACTAAATTCAAAAACGACCTGTTTAGGATACTGATTATAGTTAAAATTTCCAATGAATAAGTTTACGTGAAATCTACTGTGTACAAAATTGAAATTCTTCTTCAAAAAGGGTCATAACATGCATGTACATACCTGAAACAAAAAAAAAAAAAAAATAAAAATATTATCAACAATGTATTTTCAATATGCTATAAAATGTTGACATTATTTTTGACCAGAATATTAAAATACAGGTAAGTTATTATTCTAATGTGCAAAACATACTAAAGAATTTTAATTTTACTGCATTGGTGAGTACATTTATAAAAAAACCGCATTTTGTTGTTCAATTTATATGTGTTAAAACAATAAGAAACTTTTAACCTAATGAATAACGTGTACAATTTTAGTAAAAAAAAATTGTTTTTTAAATTACATTTTACACATTATTAAATAAAATTATAATTTTTATTTCAAAAACAAATTATAGGATTTATTTTACATAATATGAATCACATAATATTTTACGAAACAACTGTCCTGCAATTAATAATATAATATAAGCCCGTACGATATAAGTTTCAATTTTTTGATAATAATGTTTTAATAATAAATATATATGTGTGTGTGTGTGTGTGTGTGTGTGTGTGTGTGTGTGTGTGTGTGTGTGTGTGTGTGTATGTGTGTGTGTTTATATGTGTGTATGTGTGCGTGTATGAATTCGTCAATTGTTTATCAAAATGATTAAAAAAACAGTTGGTATTAACTTGCATCACCGTTTATTAGATTTTGACCAATTATTTGTAGATAAAAATAATCTACTCTAAAATAGTTCCGAAAATTCTGTCATGAGACCAAAAGGACGTCAAAAGAGACAGATGTTTTAATTTTTATTGTATGAGGTTGAATATGATCCTTTTTTTTTTTTATTGTGTCATTACAAGTGATGAGTTCTGGATTTTTTATTATGATTCAGAAATAAAGCATCAAAGCCAGAAATGCACACATCAGTTTTACCAAGATAAAAGTAAAAAAAAAAAAAATTAAAATTAAAATGCTGATTTGCTTCATTTACAGCTAACCTATCCAGTCCACGAGGGGTTTCCTTAAAAGCCAAATAGTTAACCTATATTTTTATAAACAAGTTCTTGAATGACTTCAAAAAAGGTCAGTCGCATGAGACCAAATATTAAAAGACATCTGAGTCAGCAGCATAACTAGGACTCGAATTTATATGTAGATACATATTTTTACTGTGACATGATAAATTAATTTAAATAAGTGGTAAATTTGTTTCCAATGATTTTTAATAAAATTAATTATATTTAATTTTACATATTTCTCAAAAATTCAATGTTTTCCTACATATTTAGACAATATATTAGTATACGACTATTAATTCACAATTATATTTCTCAAATGTGTTTTCTAATTGGTTTTTCCCCCTTTATCTAGAAACAATAAAAAGAACTTTAAAAAATACAAGGAAAAAATAGTGAAATTATAAATACCAAAGTAAAAAATATTCTACAAAAATTCTGGTTTTGCACAAATGAAAGCTATCAAAAGTATTCTCACTGGTCGTTTTTCTGAAGTTTCATTGGATGTACAACTTACTCCTTCAGACTAAATGTAATACTGTCTGATAACATCAGTGAAAGTTGAAAGATCATTTAATCGGTATAAGGCAGTTTTACGACCAAATCGAAGATCTTTTGAAATTGAAAATTTAAAAATGTATGCTATCATAAATTGTAATCAAGATAATTAATTTTTCTTTTAAGCTTTTTTTATATATATTTTATAATTTTTAATATCTTTTTTTTTTGATAATATCACAATTTAAAACATAATTTGTTTGATTAAGAACTCATATTATATTATTAAATATTAATAAATCAATCATACTAGTAAAATACTAAATACTAAAATAAAAAAGGTTGATTTCATAAATACATATAAATCCAAACCCTAATCATGACAATACATCTTGTGATACAGCTATTTCAATTAATCAGTACATGGTGAACAAAAATATTCTTATGGTCCCTTAGTCGCCTGATTTGAGCTCATGTGACTTTTTTCTTTTATTGCAAATAAAAATTGACTTTAAATAACAACATTCTGGGATATTAGAAAATACTCAAATAGAATCACCGACAAAATATCGTTGGTAAAATATCGCAATTAAAATATCGCGAAACCATTATATCGTATGGAATAAATATAACCAGTATATATATCGTCAGCATGTAATTTAAACATATATAAATATGTTTTAAAATAAAGTATATTTAAATATTAAATAGTAATTTAATTTTAAATAAATAATATATTTCAAGTATATAATATTGTCATATTAATATATAGTAGAATTATAATATTTAATAAATTGATGTAAGTATAAAATAAAAAAAATAATAAATATGCATGTTAATTTATGGAAGTTTATATTCAATGAAATAACTTGAAGATAATAACTGTATAAACGTCAGTCACAGTGACAATATGAAGTATTACTAAATAGAAATTATAAAATGTAAAACCAGTATACATGAATGCATTGCTAGATAAAAGGTGAATACGATTTGATAAGATAAATTTAAATGCAATATACGCGGTAATAATATACGGCAAGTATTATTTTTTTACAATATATTGGTTTCACGATATTTTTGTTACGATATTTTGGTCACACGATAATTTACTGGTGATATTTTGTCGGGGTACTACTCAAATATGTGTAACTGATGAACTAAAAACTATTCCAGTAATCGTGTTCCAGAAATGTTACGAAAAAAAAAGGAAACATTGGCATGTGAAATACCCAAAGCAATTAAATTGAGGAAATAATGTAAATTGGCAATTTTACTTCAATCAAATAGTTATAAAAAATCAGTCTCATTACTTTATTTACACAACTCTTACCATTATTTCATACGAATAATAATTTTCCCATATTTGAGTATTCTTTGATAATATTTATTTATAGGAGTTAATTATTAAATAGTAAACAATAAATCACTATTTTGTTACATAAACTATTGTCTTAACCACTATATTATTTCAAGTTAATGCAGATTTTATATTTTTGAATTTAATTTTTAAAGTACGTAAAGATATATGTTGCATAAAAAAAATTAACTTTGAAATAATTGAAAAATTGACGTTGAATCAATATATCTTAAATAACTAAAGAATATAATTTATGTACATAATTAGAATAAATACCATTTTATCATACTGCGGAAAATTGATTAAATAATGATGTTCAACAAATAAAACCGGTTGATTCTTAAATTTTAAAAAATGGCAATGTATTTAAAAAAATCGCATTCAACCGTAATATTTTTCACTTACAGGTAGTTCATTATTTTTTATATACGTTATGTGCTCAATGGGACATATAAAATGACTAAATGTGATCAATCGATGTTTATCACATATTAACATAAAAGACAAAAACGTATGATATATGAGAAAAACATGCGCGCACAGAACATTTAATCTGCTTGATGAAAAATACTCTCTCAAAGGCTCTCAGGATATGCTAGAACGTTTTATTAGGTAATGTATGTATGATGTACATTTAAAATATTATGTGGTACCTATTTTGAGGAGACACAAAAAATTACTGTAACTCACGACGAAAATAATTAAATAACTTAATGCACATCTTCAAAATTAAAGGTTAATATGTTTCACAAGTATTATTGTAATTAAGATTAAAAGAGTACTATAAAATAATAATTCATACTGACCGTCTAGACCATATGACAGCATTGAATAGGCACTGGTAAAATATTACATCGCTTTCAAACGAAACAATCAATTTGATTTTATTGTATCGATAAAATAACTTTTATGTGACACTGCGAATGCAGCATGATAAAATATGTTTAATGACGGAAAGGGTGGGTTAAAATGACCAAACATATATTTACATAGATGTAGTGGTAAGAGGCGTGAGAAATATATAAAAAGTTCAATTTTGTGAAGATAAGACTGACCAAATTCATTTAAATACATTATAAAGATAATAATGTAAAACATATCAATCAATACTATACCTAATGAAGTAAAAAATAATATGGATTATTATATTTTACTATGAAAATGTTTGAATAATTTTTAATTTTTTTTATGTTTATTTTTATTTATTAAATGAATTGTTTAAACAAATTATTATTTTCACAATGTTTTTTTTTGACTATTTTAATTAAAAGTAATAATAATAATTATAATTATAATAAAGTGATTAAAATTAATTATTAAGGCATAAAATATATGAAAATAAGTTTTTACAATAATATATTGAGAATGGTTACAAAAATTCAGATTTAGATAATGATGTTAACTATGGTGATAATAAGACATCCTGTGGAAAACGTGGTTTCAGTCTGCAGATTCTGGTTTTTTTCTCCGATTTTATGATGGCCAGCTCCTTCAATTAAGTTGATTTTTGTGTATAATTTTATAAATTTTTCTCTAATTCATATGTTCTTCTTCTTCTTCTTCTTCTACTTCGCCTTCCTCCCAACTATTTGGGGTCGGCCACCCTTGTCCTACACCTCCACTTTATTCGGTCAATCACATCTCCTCTGCACACACCGACAGCCCTCATGTCATTCTCCAAAGTCTCCAACCATCTCTTTTTTGGTCTTCCTCTTCCTCTTTTCCCTTCAACGTCCATCTTCATAACCACTCTTACTGCATTCGTTTCCTCTCGCCTCATCACATGCCCAAACCATCTCAGCCTATTTTCTCTCATCTTGTCCACAATTGGCGCTACACCAACACTACCTCTCATTCATATTCATATTACCTCTCTAATTCATATGTTCATGTAAGGTATTCCTGTGTCATCATGGAGCTGTTTTTTGCATATGAACCAGATTACTTAAAGGGCTATTCTAAAGAATTTATTTTGAAGGGTTTGAAGTTTTTTTATTTTTGTTTGAAAATCAGCTGCTTATACTGGACATGTGTATATTATTAGTGGTCTTATATATACCGAGTGTAGAATTTTCCATTTAAATAATATGATTTTTAAGATTCTGAGTGAAAAGAGGTTAGGTTTTATCATGACATGCAAATAAAATAAAATTTACTGTAAGTACACTAATCTTAACAATATTACATTATTAATTAATTATTATTATTATTATTTATTTAATTATTAAATATTGATATAATAACAAAGATAACAAAAATACATTATATTGTTATAGTGAAATTAGCGTAAAATGTAGTAATTTTTATACTCCAGACTTGAAAATTGGAAACAAAATTTTTTCTATAGTTTTGTTTGTAGCAAAACAAAAATAAATGCTAAAAAGTTGCAAAAATAGTTTATAAGTATTACAACATGTAATTTTGATGAAGTCGAATTTTTCAACGAATATCCTTTAATCTATAATAGTTATTCAAACATTGATATTTTATAATTTCGAATAATTTTCACGTTTAAAAAATTTAATGCTATTTTTAGATACTTATCATTTTCAATTTGCCCAAATTTTAAACGCCCTCTTTTTATTATTTTTACGGAAATTAGAACATGAAAAGTTCAACCTATCTAATTAAATATTTGGTTCTTCTACAATCCAACTGTGTTTAGAAATATATACTGATAACCCAAATTCTTTCATTTAAAATCGATTTTTCGATAGCAATGGTATATTAGCTTTAAGTTTAAAAGATTAATACAGCAATATCATTCATCAATACCTTTATCTCACCAGACCGTGGTGTTTTATCTGATCCAAGAGTTTCGCCCATTTTATTTTTCAAATTATAAATTTCAAATAACAAATTCCATCCATTTTTTAAATCTTTATTACATTGTGTAACTTTTCGACCGAAACTAGGAACATTTTACTAGGATACTATTTGCAAATAATAATTGGTTCGACTTCTAAGAATTATTATTATTGTAAATCGTATGCAATAATAGGTATGTAACATGCTTACTCAATAATACGGTTTGTAATAGGTTTTTCTCTAAAATTGTGTTTACTGTGAAATTTAATGCGAATCCGAAATTTCATATTTACTATATTTTACGGTGATAATAAATACCTATTTTATAAATACTATACCATCCATGTGTGATAATTTTTATCAAATTTGAATATGATATATCCCGAAATTTCTTTGATTTCCTAATATACAATGATTACGCAATTGTGGCTTGAAATCCGTCTCAACAAAATCTTTCAACTAAGGTTCGACTTTTCATTAAATACATAATATCATGATCAAATTTTAACATACGATTTACTAGTTTTCAAATCGACAAAAAAGATGCGGAATAGTTATTGTCTAAACAAAGTCATCACAGATTTTACACAAAAGAAATTTATCTATAGACTTTCAGCATACTTTAAATTTAGATGATAGGTAAATGCGTTTGAAATACCACTATCGTGTGAATATAGTAAAATATAATAATTATTTATTTGTTCACATTCTTATTACGAGGATAAACAAATTGATTAAATCTAATTATGAAAATTTATTGGAGAAGAAAGGGTTGGATTACTTCCTAAATCAAAGTGAGTGTAGATTGTGCACGAAAGTTATAGTATTTGAAATACACACATACATATAAAGCTGTACAAAGCATTGTGCAAATTTTATGAGTTTGAAAAATCCATCTCCTAAATTCTCTTTGTCCCGTATAAAATGTTTGGTTTGGAACAATTTAATAAATAATTTATAGATATTGAAACGAAAATGCGGGTGGCACTTTGTATACCTATACAAATTCCTAACACCACGGTGGTGGTGAACATTCTATCAGCAATTGTAAGCATTCATCGACAGTTTTCGCGAATTTCCAAAAGGTGCTTGTAGTCAAACACGCACTTCATGTAAATTAATGTCATTATTTCCGGTGAAAATCTGAACTTTCTCTTACTTAACACGAGGGTTTAAAAAAGTATCCGAGAAAAATAATTACATCGTGTAAAGCTATACGTACGCGAATCACAGTAACATAAACAATAAAGTAAGTCAATTTAATGATACCCGACTTAGGTTTAAAGTATAAACATATTCCAATAATATTACAGATTATTCAGTATGTCGAACGATGATAACAACGTTTTACGAAATACACAATAAAATCAAACCCATGCGATGAATCAACAATTTTATTTGTATTGAACTGTAATATAAGAAGAACCTAATTACACAATCACCGTAGACGAATCATTACGAATCACAAAGTAGAATTAGTTTTGTTGGTATCTAAATTTTATTTTTTTTATTTAAATTAATATAGAAAGATTACCGGACCTCACTGAGAAAAATTTGTGTGGAGGCCCATGGGTTATCTTAGATTACAAATAATTCGTATTGTTTTAAGGTACATATAGAATTTTAAAAGGCAATTAAGGTGTTTTTCATAAATAAATCACATAAATCATTCCAGTAATATGATAAGCGATAAATTAGTATGTTACATACAGTTTTAAGTTTTACACACATATTCATATTGTATCCAGTGGTTAATTTTTTTTTTTTTTTGAGATGGGTAGCGGTAAATTAACCATATCATTGGGCATCAAGTTCATAATCTATGTTCCCAAAAAATAGTAAACTTTTCGGCAACTAGTTTTTGAGGGCCAATTTAAGGAAAATTTACTAGCTGCATCTGGTGTTGACCCCATGGTTTATATAATCCAACTGATTATGTCTTTTCAGATATATGGTGATTGTTTATAGATATAAGAGTTCTATATTGAAGACATTAAAGTCTTCGAATAGTTTTTTGGTTTGGTATTTTAAATTTTTTTTGTTTACAATCCTGATTATAGTGTTTTGGCCCATCTGCAGTGATAGAAAGGCATTGTTAAAGGCACCACCTCATCCAAATATGACATACGATACTATTGACTCGAATAGTGTTAGGTATATAGTTCTGATGTCTTTGAAAAGCAATATTTCACCTAATTCTTTCATTATGTTTATCATTTTCTGTTAAATTCATGAACGTGTCTAATGAATACTACATGTCATCGTTTTGAAAAAATCTAACAATTACTTTAATAACAATAAGTTAGTTTATAAATTATTTCCAGCATTTTAATATATTTTTAGTTATGTGAATAATGTAAAAAACGAAATAAACGTATTTTTGATCCAAGTTGCCCTTCAATTATAAATGTCATTGTATCAGGCGTTAAAAATGTTCTTACGATATTTCTGGATTCGATATTGTTTAACATAAATACTTTTCCAATACAAACAAAAACATGCACTTGTACGGATAATGCATTTTATTAATTAAAACAAATTCCCTCCAACCAGTTCCCTAATACCACATGTCACATACTTTACCTTTGATATTTTAAAAGTGTTTTAAATTCCACCGTTTCCGACTTTGGTAACTGCGGTGGTATTGAACTACAACACCAACATACCTGATTGTAAGATGTTTTTCTTTTCACTAAAAAAATAATTTCTGTATTTTCTACCACATAAGCTTAAAATGATTGATATGAGTATTATGTACAGTATAACTTAGGTAGCCATACGTTCCGTTTTTTGTATATTTGTCGCGTTATTACAAAATTATTTTTCAGAGTTCATTATTTCAGTGACATTAATCGTCAACCGTTTTCTTTATGTAGACGCTTTTCTTATATATATATATATAAAGGTATTTATAATAAAAATGGGTTACTTCTTAATAAATGTAATTAATTAATTAAATATATTTGTGTCTTTAAACCATAAAAATACTTAATTTAGTTTATAATTATCAATAATAAAAATGTTTGTAATTAAAATTCTGATGACATTTTTTTTGTCCCTTTTTGGCTAGAAAAATATATGGTTAGTAAGTGGAGTGTAACGAATAGTATAACGATGGCTGCCTCCATTGTTCGTTTGCGAAATAATTGGAAAATCCTGTCGATTTACGAAACAATTATGTGCGCTAGTTTAGTCAAGTTACACTCATTTATCAGTCCAATTGCACTCTGGTTAAATGAAGAAGGTAATGTTGACATGTTGATACGTCAATAAATAATATTCAATTTCTTGCTTTAAATACTATTATATTATGTGATTACAGATCAATAAAAAACCCACATTATCCTAGGCACGTATAAAGTAATTCTTTACGCTAAAATTGAAAAATTATAAATATAAAAAAATTATGTTTTCCGATGCACGAGAAAGTAATTACAGACATTTTCATACATATGAAACTACAGTCAGACACGGGAGGGCCATTGTTTAATGATACTTTTGGACCCTAGTTCAATACTATTATCCTCCATCATATATATGCATTTATTACGAGTACGATTCAATCGTGTTCGTGGATTATATTTTATAGCACCAAGGCATATCGTTTACGATATCATTAAATGAACATATTATCATAATTTATTATTATTACAATAATCGCATTATATTTTATTAAACAAAATCGTATGCTATTTTTATTAATATTATAAAGTATTTCAACGATATTTACTCGCATTTTGCGACACAAATAGAATAATATGTGCTAGTAGAACTTTTATTCAAGTTGTTTGTATGTTATTTTTTTCATATCCAGCTTATGCATATTTTCCAACTAACACCCACCTATCAAATTAATTTTCATATTTTTCTGCACATATAATAATACAATATAAATACAAACATCTGGCAGTGACATAAGCTGGCCAACTCACTAAGTCGGATGAAACAGGCTCGATGAATTCTAATTTCATGTTTATAGCATATTCAATGTATACGCACGTGCGTACATAACACATTTTACCTCATTCGAGCGTGCAGCTCAGCAGCGGAATCCTAATATAGTAATATCATACATGTATGTTGTGCATGTATATGTGTACTTTTTATGCTTTTGAATATGAAATTATACAAACAGAACGTCTGTGTACAAAATGGTAATGATTTAATAATAAACACGTGCACGTAAACGAAGTGATGAATGAAACGATGTGGTTAGGGAAGATAAATTATACATATAAATTATATTAATATTACTTGTCGAGAAATACGACTATTGTTCTAAATAATAACTTAATATAACGAAAGAAACTACACGGGTGAATGTGCTTTATTGGAAATTTATCTGTTTCTTTTTTTTACCCGAAACTTTAATAATGCACTATATTAATCTATTTTAAATTTCAATAGGTATATAATTTATATTTTGTTTTGTCACAGCAAAACAAATATTATATTCAGCAGAATATGATAGACGAAAAGAGCCTTTCAAGACAAAAGCCACATACTAAATACCAATAACACCAGCCTGGAGATAAGGAAGAAATTCTTAAAAAGTTATATGTGGAGCGTAGCGCTTTTTAGACGTGAAACCTGGACATAAACTCAACGAAAAAAATAGGCTAGAAGCCTTTGAAATGTGGTACTTCAGAAAAATTACCGTGGTAAAATACCTTGGATTGGGAGGGTATAAGGAAGTATTACATAAAATAAAGGAAAAACGACAAATATGGAAATGTATTCAATCCAAAAAGGCAAGTTAATAGTACATACATTAAGGCATAAAAGTTTACTAATGAAAATAATTGAAGGAGGTTTTAAAGGAAGCATTGAAAGAACACGATAAAGGACGGAATACATAATATAGATAATGCAGTATTCGAATAAAGGAAATTACAAAGACCTGAAAGAATTGTGCTACAGTATCTACTATAATATCATGGATAGTTGCTATAAACAAATCTACATAATTATAATTAAAAAATAAATAATTTCTGATGTAGGAATTTACTGCAACTAAATGGTATACTGGTTTGATTATCTTTTTCCTGGACTACGATTTTTTAATTTTCTTAATTCAGATTACAATTAAGTAACATTTATAATAATCTTTAGACGCTTTGATATAGAACATTCACAAAAATAATTACTAAAATAACTTCATTGATGATATACATAATCAATGATATCATTGAACACTAATTTTCACTGTTTAATTGCACATGTTAATATTTTGGGGTATTTTCAATTAAATCCAATGTGAATTTATTAATTATATATTTATAAATATAATTTATTTATGTGTATTATGAAGTGAAAAAAAAGCAATGGAACAAAATTGAAATCTATGTGATTAATTATTATACATATTGCTTTGAACATATGATGTTAAAAATTGATATAATTATAATAAATATATTATTAGTGAATAAATTTCAAATACACGATTTTCGATCATATGGCATCGTAATACGCTAATAGAGTTTTTTAACTTTGATTTAAATTCTGAACTAAATGATTTTTAAAACTATTTTTTCTTTTAATCACTAGTTTTGTCTAAATATTTTTATAAGATTATACTCAAATTGTATGTTATTTTACACCATATTAGTATTTTTAGTATTTTTCTATTGCAATTAATTCAATTTTATCATATAATGAACAAAAATAAACACATAATAGCTCATTGAAAAAAGAAAAATTAAAAAATAAATAACATTACTTTAATTTATTAATTCAATGTATTCTATATGTGTTAATTATCAGATTAAAATAAGAAGAATATTATCCTTGAAAATGTATTCTTCAAGAGAGAAAAAAGAAAAACACATTTTAGCATTAAAAATGTTAGTATTAGATTACATTTTCAAATCAATATTTTCATAACATTTCCAGAAAAGTTGCATCAGTAAAATTATTAATTTCGGGTGGCTATGATAGTAGTGCCCAAAATCCATGGAAATAAAAACGAAATTTTAAATTTATTATATCGAACGTAGTAATTACTTTGAAATAAATTTCTGATCTACTATGTGAAAAATTAGGGAATTATTTTTTTGTAGACACTTTACCAATCGAGTGTTTCGCTGAATTTTCTTACGTACATTTTTATTAATACATTAATACATTTCAACCAATAAAATAATCTGCTGTAATTCATATAAATATTTAATTAAATTATATTCTGAACATAAAATTGTGTAATATTTGATACCAAAATCATTAAAAAAAAAAAAAAAAAAATAAAAAGTGAAACTCTTAAATTGAATGAGACTCCGTGGTCGATGGAAGGTACAGAACACAGTATTAGAAGGATATTAGGGTAAGATACAAAAAATAAAAATATTTTTTATTAATTAATGTAATATTTAGACAATATAAATATTATTTAAAAAAAAAAAAAATGTATTTATGTATAATGTAAAATGAATACAAAAGTTTATTTACCACGAATTTTTTATTAATTTAATTTTTTCATTAATTCTATAAACAACCAAAAGGTTAATAGTGTTAGTTTTTAACAACCAGAAAATCGACAAGTAGGTGGCTTAAAAGAATATATTACCGTATACAATTGTAGGTTTGATAAAAGTTAGTGTCAAAAAATTTAGAATTCAAACTATGAAATGAAAAATATACTAATTTTTTTTTAATGTAATCAACAGAAAAAAATTCAATATTTCCTATACTATTTGTTTATACACCCCAATGTATTATTAGAGCGTTATCTGATTACATTATATTATAATGTAATTGATGCAAAAATGTCGATTCGATTATTCTGATATTCTTACACATAACCCCATAATACCAATTTGGCTTTATAACACAACATTCCACATGCCACTGGATCCAACGCATATCAGAAATAGTTGTACACGGTTTTGAAAACAAACAATATACTACATCAGTTTTCCTCGATTTAACACAAGCCTTCGATTAGGTCTGTCATCGTGAGCTTGAAATAAAACTGAAAGCACTTAATCTTCCTATGTACCTGTTAAAAACCATCTCATCTTTCATAACAGACAGAATATTCCAAATGAGAGAAGACACAAACTTATCTTAATTACAGAAAATCAAATCTGGAGTCCCACAAGGATGAGTATTGGAACCAACTCTTTTTAACATTTACTGACATGACATCGCCAATCCTTCTAACTCTCAACTGGCAATATTTACGGACGACACGACAATCTTCACACAAGATAGCGTACTAGACTTCTCAATCGAAAAACTACAAACATCATTAAATGAAATTATCTCCTGGTTCAAAAAAAAAAAAATGGAAGCTGAAACTAAATCCTACTAAAAGCGTGGCTAAAATATTCACTTTAAAAATATATAATGATCATTGATATAAACAACCAGATCATATAATGGAATATAAAAGATGACTCAGTCAAATACCTTGGTGTTTTTCTCGATGAAAAATTCACATGGAATATTCACACAAACAAAAAAACTCATTTAGGGATATGCAAGGATGAGAATCCTCTACCACATGAATTACAAATCAACTCTCCAAATGAAATCATCTCTCCTTCTCTACACCACGATAATTAGACCATTGATAACTTATGACTGTCCTGTATGGGGTGCTGCCTCTTAAACTAAAATAAATAAAATCCAAATTTTACAAAATAAATTTTTATGGATATGTCTCAAAGCAACGCGGTCCATGAAAAATCGCCATAATGACACGGGATTACCCCCGATAAATACATGGATTAAAACCTAGTTTAAAAATGTCCACGTCAAACAAAAAAACTTGGACAGTTATCGTCATTACAATATAGGAAGAAAAATACTCAATAGACGTTTGCGGTCTCGACTTCCCCAGGACATTATCTTAACAGACATAGAAGACTCATTATTAGAAAATGAAGATCATTATTAATATACTAGACCCTATAATTATTATTATATTCATCTATTTTATCACATCATTACATCACCTTTACTATTAATAATTATGTCATTAATGAATTTATAACAAGCAAAATTGTAATAGCACTAGATGTACTGAAAAATTTTATAATTAAATTAATAATAATAAAAAAAAAAAGTATAAAATATAAAATAAACGTAATTAATACAAAAATTCATATTTTAATATTTAGATTTTCGATTTCATTATTGAAATGCATTAAATGGATACTATTTTAGTGATTTACAGTGAGATTATAGGGGTTTATGACATTACAACTAAATCGAATAACAAATAATGATGTTGCATTAAATATGCCGATAAATAATCAGTTAAAATCAAATATTAATACTTGACACATTGTGCAAGATAAACATATATTTATAATATATAATATGCATAATAAATAACGCTAATAATATTGGTATACACCCGTAGTAATAACGTAGTTATAATCAAAACAATATTCGCGAAGAAAGCGTATAAGGAAATCAAAGATTTGAAAAAATCATTGCCGTTTATTTCGAATCATACAACGACCATTACTGAGCAATAACACTACATTTTAGCAAAATGTTATAAGTACCTAATATTAAATTGATAATTTGGATTTACGGTTTTAAGAGTACAGTAAGTAAGTAGTACATTCTTATTATTTCATTTAGATTTTGATATTAAAATCAAGCAGTAAGACCAATACAAATTATGTAAACATAAGATGCAATTTGCAATTAATATGATTTCAAAAACATTTTTACTGTTATATAAATATATATATATATATATATATATATATATATATATATATATAATAGAAAAAAAAAGAATAAGAATTAAAATTGTCATACTCACAAGTTGGATGCTCAGAGGAGGTGAGGATAGAAAGCTTATATGAAATATAAATTCAAAGTGCAGTGATCTGTGATTAAATACTAATTGTTCATATCCACATACATTTGAGGAAAATAAAAAAAATTGACGTTTTGAATCGTATCTAATAATTTAATATCTAAATAAAAACACAAATACATATGAAACCTGTTTAATGACATAGAGGTCGACATTTCTTTTTTATGTATATATGAATGCAAAGGATTATTTTTTGTGATTTGTGTAAAAAGAATAATCGTGGAAATATGGTTATGAAAATCATCATAGATATTGTACAATATATACGTAGTCTTTGCTCAGATACGAACAGTTGTTGTCTCTATGGTGGTGTAAAGTTGAATAGTAAGCGTGAGATAATCGCGATTGATCCCTTTGTAACTATTATTATTTAGGTTTAATTGTTATTGTGATCGGTTTCCAGAAATTATCATACACGACGATCAATATTGTCATACGTGATGCCATAGTTACTTTGCTCGTTAAATAATTTTTATCATTAGTATTTGGTTAACATATATTTATTACGGAGGCGACTATAATCATTGAAATTTTGAAACTTAATAGTGACTATGCTTTAAACTTTAAAATAAAAATAATATAATATAAGTAATACGAATTGAAAACAGCGTTCATGTTTTTTTTTTTTAATATTCTGTGAGTATAACAATATTATTTTCTTACGATCAATACGTTTCTAAACTATTACAATTATTATTCCACATTATTTAAAAAAATATCAATCAGAAATGTTTTTAGGGCTTACGATACCCGTTTAGATTAAATATTTCTAGCATGTTTTTTTTTTTCATTTATATTTACGTTATTGTTACCAATAACTTTTGTTGAAGTTATAAAATTATTTAAATAGTCAAAATGGAGTAGATTGAAATTCAAATAATTAAATACTTACTTATAATTTTATTTTGTGTAATTTCTCAATGTCTCAAGTTGTCCAATTTGTCAACACGTTTAAAAACAACGATGAATTTTTTCATATGATAATGGGACTTTTATAAGTTATTTTATTTCAATTAATCACGAGAGTATAATATCATAGTATTTGTGGTAAAAAAAATAAAAATAAATGCATACCATATTTTTTTAGTTCCGATATATCTTGAAAAAAACACGTGCACTGAAAATAACTTCCAATCAAATCAACGTAGTAGCAACTGTAATATTCATACAATAACAATTGAGTTCTTTTATGAACAGTACACATAAACTATATAGGTACACAAAACTGAGATTGATTTGGTTCGTTTACAAAAAAAAATCCGTACAAGTCAGAGTATTCTAATAACGTACTACAATAATATACAGAATAGTTTCTATTCTAAAAATATATTAATATTGATGGAATTATTACTGTTTCATTTTTTTTCTATTACATATTTTGACGATTGATATTATGTAAGAATATGAACAATTTATGTAATAATATAAGGAAAATATAAAACGGTAGAAATTTATTTTACAATTAAGTATAATATTAATATTTGTAAAATAAGTTTTCCTTTTATTTATTATTCATATTGTATAAATTGTGTAGTTTTATTAATAAAAAAAGATATATTTACGACTTACGAGTATGTATACATCATATAATTTTAGAATTTAAATGTGAAATATCAGTATATTTTGCTACGTTAATTTATTTAATTTGTAATGAACCTTGAAATATAATTCAGTTGATCATAGGTGATCTCATAAAATGTATAATATTATATATATTATATCATAAGGTAAATATAATACAATCTGAATTTTCTGTTTGATTTTATTTATTAATTACAGTCAATAATTTGCAACGAAGTATTTATTTAATTTCACATTAACAGGGTCATCTTATTAACGATAAGAATTTTGTTTTTTAATCATTTAACAAAATATTAATGGTTTTATTTTATATTTTTATTTTTTATCAGGATGATTCGGATTTAAAATTTCTGGATTTATAATATACTCATATACTTATATAAGGATTTCACTATACTTTCTTAATATTTTGTCCTCCACGGGTCGCCACCACCAGGTCAAGTGTAATAAAGTATGGACAAAGATACTCTGCGGGACAAAACGATTCGGTCTAAGAGTACCGAGTACTCTGTACACAATCTGATCGGAGCGGGCCGTTTCTCTCGAGTGTACCGGGCCACGGATATAGCTACCACCAACCCAGTAGTGGTCAAAGTCTTGAATAACATGAACATGGCAGAGCACTTCCACTGTAATATGTACATGCAGGAGCTGAGCCTGTTAAACAGAGTGAAAAGCAGTCCAGTACGGGAGCGGTACGTCGACCTGAGGGACGTGGTCCAACTAGACACGGGCGCCATTTGTTTCGTGATGGAAATGCTGGGTGCCACCCTGCACGCAGTGATGTGCAACGTAGGGACGTTACCGCTGTCCATGTGCAGACTAATCGTCAGGCAAATCGCACAAGGTATGTATAGTATGCGTAAACGCATCGCAACGTACACGCAAAGGGGCACAAAAGGACGGGCGAATGCTGACGAGAAAAATCAACTCGACTCGGTCGGGGCGGAAATTTATTCCAAATAATGAAAAGTCAAAACGCGAAGAAATATTAGCAATGTACATAATGACTAAGTTATAAATAACAAATAACATGGACTAATTTGTTAACTACTACTCATGAATAATTAATAACTATTAAGTTATAAAATTAACTGTTTTTAGTACTTTAAAAGTACTTTTTAGTTCGGTTTCGATTGCCACCATGTGCGCACGTCAATTTCGATAGCTGTATATTCGTTGCTCTCGTATATAGTCGCACCTTTACACCTTTACAGTTTAGCTCGTAGTTAATATTTCCTACGTAATTCTGTCGCCTTAACAAAACAAACATTTTGCCATAAACAAAAAGTCTGACGTGACCTCCCTTACAGACAAGAAATCAAGATTAACAAGATAAATCTCTTTACGTCTTCTCTTTTACCTTTAGTAAAGATAAGAAAACCAAACTATTCATAAGCCCAAATCGGTTCTCTATTTTCGCTAAGCGTGATACCGTTAACGAGAATACGCCTTCTAACAAAGTTTGAAACTGTTGAAACACCGACGTTACAACAAAACAACTGCCAGTTTACATAAAAAAAATGTGAGTAATATCTCCGTTTTTGTCTTTAATTTGATGTTCTTACTTAACGCTACAGATTTCGTCTGTAAATCAACATCCTCATATGTTATCGTTCACACGCATTTTCGTGAGCATTATAGTTGTTCACTTTTATCTCGTTTAATGGAAAATGTCGTCAGTTTCCATCCATACCAACCAAATGTAATTCGTCTGTTACGAGTTGTCATTCGAAGTCTCCACCTAACCACGCCACATGATGGGACACCCCACATGATAATATCATTACCAACCTCTCAGATTTGGGACTCTGTCATCAACCTAAACCACATTAAATGATTTTCGGATAAATTACCACTATCACGTTTTTCCGTCGATATTAAAAAAACTACCAAAAACTTGAACATATGCAAGCTTGCATTTTTTTTTTAACGAAAAAACGGTAGTTGAAAAATCACACCTGTCCAAAAGGTGCCAACAGTATCACATATGTCAATATAACGGACATACTAAGAAATACTGCCACTACAGAACAGCTAATAAAATAAAAAGGGACATAATATGTTATAATTATTAATTATATTATAATTAGTTGTTCCGATGACCAATAAAAACATAATTGAAATGTAGCTAAAACGTGGTTAAATAGGAATCACAAAATGTATTTTTAATTTCAACAAAAAGTGATCATTTTTCAAACTAATTTGGATCAGTTAAATTCTTATGAAGTTTATTTAAACAAAAAGTTATCAAGTTTACCTTTAAATTCAGTTACAAGCTAAGTTATGAAAATGAAAACATTTTTATTAGATAGTTAATGTCCACATCCATTTGAAAAGTGTGTATTTACATGAAGTGATGAGACGTTATATTTGAAAGATAGTCATCTTCAATGGGATGAGGGTTTTACTAACTACTCGTATCAAAGAATATCAAAAAATAATTTTAATTGATTATTTTGAAATAGTATAATTTAATTAAAAAGTCTTTTAAAATGTTCTTTACAGACATCAAACCGATAAATATTTATAATAACACTGATATAAACATTTCAAATATGTTCCCTTTTCTTTAGCTTAGTTAACACATTGATTATATAATAGACAGATGCGTCACTGTATAGGATTATTTGGCGACCAATTTAATGAATATTGCCACTACGGATTGCTAGTGTCGATTGTAACAGCAGTAGAGAATCCCGCCGGTATAAGTATCCACTATAGATGAAGGGTGCGGGACTTATTTCATGCATATCGCCGTCGCCGTGATGACTGATAAATTCTATTTTTATTTTGATATCAATTAGTTAATATTTGTGTTACAATGATAACTAACAAGGAAATACTAATTCGCTGCGCGTTGTACCGCAGCGTACTTTTACTCGTACTTACTGATCTGGTTTTTAAATTATGAGATAATCGAGCATCCGAGTTGTCGAAAAAAAAAAATTAGATTCTAAATATTTGTTTTGCTTTTAGATGCACCCTATATTTTTGTGCCCTTTATCTAATTTTCTATTCATACATAAAATAATTATACTTAAATATTATTATTATCAATAAAAAATTTAAAATATTAGGTATTATTGTTATAAAATGTTTATAACATGTAATAAATATTATTCTGCGGTATTTTTGATACGGCTCCAGTTTAAACACGGATTATAAGCAGATTCATGTTTTCCGTTATTTGTAGCGTTGAACGATAATGAATTAATAAATATAATGATAGTATAATATATTATTAAAATAAGAAAATAGATTTATTGACTTAAAAGAAAGTTAAATCAGAAAAATAAAATTATCCAAATTTTGAAACTAAAAAAAAAAAAATTAACGGTTCCGTGCGTAACAAATTAAAAACAATATTATATATTTATAAATTTCCATCTATTAATGGTAAATCAAGGGTCACATTGCAACTTAAAATAAAACATCGTTGTTTGGCAATAAATAAAAAAAAATAGCCTTAGGTTTATTTTATAAATTGTCATCTGCGTATAATTTTTTTCGTTTACAAAAAGTTTTTTGCCGGGACCATCTACTATTCATAGATGGATCAGTCAGTCAAATTTTTACCTGGTTTAATTAAAGTATTTTTAATCATCTTCAAAAAAAAATTTGAGTCTCAAGATTATAGGGAAAAAGTGTGCATTGTTAGTTTTGATGAAATGTATCTTTAAAAATTTTTAGAATATTCCAAAGATTTTGATTTTATTGAAGGTTTCGAAGATTTTAGTTTTTAAGTTGTTTAATGCTTTATTCAGAAATCTATTTCGATAAAAATGTCGATAACGTGGTTGTTGGTTCTTTTCGACAAGTCCGTTACTGTAATCGTAGCGTATCGGGGTCCAATGACATCCGAATTAATATTAGAAAAATTATGTGTTCATTCGTGCAATGCTACCTATCGGCAGTCTGTATAAACACGATTTTAGTATCCAAAAACCCCTATACCGTGGACTATTTGTCTATTATATAATTAATGGTTAATATAAAACATTTTGTTATTAGTTTGGCATTATACAACACGATTATTATGCAAATCTAATTATTGTACTAGTACAGTCGAACTTGGTTATCTCTTATTAACTTCTTTAACTCGACATCGTCAATACCTCGAACTTTTACTCCGGTCCCTAGAATTTCCTATTTAAACAATGTAAAAAAATCTTGTTTAACTCGAATATTTTCGTGGATAACTCAAAGTTTTGAGTTTTATTAATACATATATATATTATAAAATTGTGATATAATTTTCCTCATTTTTCTATAAAGGTTAGGTTAGGTTTATTACTCATTAGCAGTGTTGGGAAATATCTAGATAAATGTATCTAGATAAGTTATCTAGATAAAAATTATTTATATTTTATCTTATCTAGATAAATTTATACTCAGTTATCTTTATCTTCATCTAGATAAAAATCTTGTTATCTATGAGTACCAATCTAGATAATTTATTTAAATAGATAAAAGTAAAATTTGAAAATTTAAAATGTTTTTATATTTTCATTTTTACATTTTTCTGTACATCTATATACCTATTACACAGATAATAACTGGCAAGATGACAATCTTCTTATGAAGTTTATTTTAAAAAAAATAACTCTTTATATTATATGTTTATTATCAAAATGTTTGAAATTTGATAAAAAAAGAAAGAAATGTATTGTTATTTTATTTTTCAAATCTAAGATTTTTTTATTATTAAGTTAGAGAATGATTTGACATCTTCTTATGAAGTTTTTTTAAAAAAAAAAATTATTTTATATTTTATGTTTATTAATGTTTAAAATGAGTTTAAAAAATGATATTTATTTTAAAATGTTTTTAATTATGAATTTTTTACCTAATATCTGTAGGCTGTAGTATCCTGAATATTTTCAAAATCAAACATGAAATTATCTCATATTTATCTAGATAAAAATGTACTTATTTTTATCTTTATCTAGATGAAATTTAGTATAACTATCTTTATCTGTATCTAGATAAGAATTAGTATAGTCATCTTTATCTTTATCTAGATAAATTATTAGTTATCTATTCCCAACACTGCTCATTAGTCATTAATGTTATCGTTACCGATAAGTTGTTTATCTAACTGGTTTAATACACGACGACGCATGAATAGCAAAACTCAAACAAAAATAAATACATTTTTTAACATACCTACCTTTTTAAAATTACATATACATACATATAAATACATAGTAACTAATTTTTTTTACATTACATATTTTATTTATAATAAACACATAGGAATTAATATACATACTATGTAATTTTTTAAAATTATTTTTTTTGGATAATCCGAATTCTTGGATAACTCGAACTTTTACTCCGGTCCTTTCAACTTCGACTGTATTTATAATTTAAGTTAAATAATAAATAATATTTGAAAAAATAAAGTTTTTGTCTGACACTTTCGACTAGATTACAATGAAAACTATTCTCATCAAGTCGATCTACGATGTTCTCAACACACGTTGAAATGTATATATGTGTGTTTATATAGTGTACACTGTATACAACTAATGTGACTATTTTCGAAGCATTATAACGCCATGTTTTATTTATTTCTTGTATATATACTGTAAATAAACCGTTAAACAAGCGAAATCTTTCAAACGCGAGTTTCCAACCTTACAGAAAAGTTCTTATTTGGTTTCCGCTTAGTCAAATCTAGTCGAAAGGATGAATAACTCACGTTCTTTGTATAGTCATAACATAAAAACATTATTTATTATTTAGTAACTTATTTGTACAAAGACAAACAAATATGCTTCTTGACAATGAGTTACATCTGAATAATTAAATCGATCATACTGGAATTGAATAAAACTTAATTCATGCTCTTCTTAATGTTTTTACTGTTTATTATTATACATTATTTAATAATTAAATTATTGTAGTAACTACTAGTTATTCATGTCTTGTTTTTGTAAAATTTTAACTTTAAGTTTAATTTATGAAATTTATGATTACTGGTTATTTTGTATAATTTTAAAAGCATTGTTTAATATTTAATTTTTAAAAGAAAAAACCAACCACAGGGTATCAATACATAATAGAATCTTATTTTAAATATATATTTAAATGTGTATATTTGTTTATGGTTTTTCCTCTAAAAGGTTTAGCGGGTTTGAAGGTCATGGGAATTGTGCACGCCGATCTCAAGCCGGACAACATTATGTTTTGCTCGGGCACGGTAAACAATCATCGGGTGAAAATAATCGATTTCGGTTGGGCGTTTTATGCAAAAGATGCGCACACTATGTACAACCAGAAAATCCAAGCTATCCCGTATCGTGCATCGGAAGTGTGCTTCCGGGGTAGACTGGGCCATGGCCTGGACCTGTGGTCGCTGGGGTGCATCATGCCGGAAATAATTACCGGCGTTAAATTGTTTGACGTAACTAAAGAGGAGCAACTGGTCAAATTGTTCATCCGTACGCTGGATGTTCCCGATTTCTTGATATCTATCTCAGAGAGACAAAGGGTGAAAGAAGAAATTAAACTATCCATTGGTTGGATTCGTTTCCAGGTAAGTTTAGTAGGCGACGAAAAATTTGTAAATATTATTAAAATTAATTAATTAATTATTTAAGTTAAATGTTGACGTTAATTTTGAAGGGACATATTAATGATCAATCTTATAATAGAATCAAAAAAAAAAAAAGAACCGGATGGGCCTCGCTCTGCTGTACAGTTAGGGGTGGAGTGCACCTCGCTTATAGGATAGGTCATTATAATAATAGATTTGTTAAATTTGAATGCAATGATAGATATCATTGTATACGAATAACGATTCTGAACGGAGTTCATATGTTTGCCTAGGATATAATACATTGTTATTTATAAACATTGTAAAAAGTATATTTTATTTTGAAACGAAAAATATATTTTTCAATTAGGATGGGTTGGCAGTTGCATACAGCGATATAGTTTGTCAGTCTAGAACATTCTACATTATATTATATTTTACATGTAATTTTATGTCAATATTCGATGTTCAAACGCTTATAAAAAAAATTGTGCATATGGATTTTAATAATTTTTGAATGACATTAAGAACTACTTCTGTGGAATCTTCGATTAAATTTTCAAGTATTTTATAGTAGCCAAATTTTTTTTATCACCGATTATAAAAATAAAATGTAAAAAAATCGAATAATTTTAATGCCTATAAGTGGCTTAAAAATCAATATAATATTTTGAAAAAAATATGACATAAAGGAAATACCAATCTTAACAGCTGGTAGAAATTTCAAAATTCTGCGACTTATACTTTTTGAATTATAAAAAATATTTAAAATCGTTTGAGAATAAATCGCTATTTTATGCAATTTCGTAAATATTTAAATTTCAAACAGTCATAAAATTTTTTCCTTTAATTCCGGTAAAAATTTTATTAAAGATTTTTGAAGAGTAGCTTATAGATAACCTAGTGTTAAAATTTTGAACCTGAAGTATGAACAGAAAAAATTTTTTGAATTTTTATCTACAAAATAATTTGCAAATTATCGTGATTTTTACATATTTTATACAAATTTGAGCATTAAGGGCTTATAAAAAAAAATTGAATTAACCGATCACCGATATTTTTTAGTTACGATAAGTTTAACGTATTATAAACCTAGTATAAAATTTTCAAGAGTTTTCGCTCAACCAATTAAATTTTATAGATGTTTAAAAACAAAAATTTTACAAAAATTGAAAATTAAAATTGTCTATAAATAAGTCAAAATATGTCAAAATACTTTGAAATCTTAACCATGTATAGAAAACTTCAATATAAAGATTTTGTGAAAATTTCTAGATGTTGCGGTTTTTCATTTCTGAGTTAGAGCATTTTAAAAAAAACCGATATCTTTGTCAGTCTAGAATATTATACATTATATTATATTTTACATGTAATTTTTTGTCAATATTCGCTGTTCAAACGCTTATAAAAAAAAATTGTGCCTATGGATTTTAATAATTTATAAATGACTTTAAGAACTACTTCTGTGGAATCTTCTATTAAATTTTCAAGTATTTTGTACGAGCCAAATTTTTTTTATCACCGATTATAAAAAAAAAAAATGTAAAAAAATCGAATATTTTAAATGCCTATAAGTGGCTTAAAAATCAATATAATATTTTGAAAAAAATATAACATAAAGGAAATACCAATCTTAACAGCTGGTAGAAATTTCAAAATTCTGCGACTTATACTTTTTGAATTATAAAAAATATTTAAAATCGTTTGAGAATAAATCGCTATTTTATGCAATTTCGTAAATATTTAAATTTCAAACAGTCATAAAATTGTTTCCTTTAATTCCGGTAAAAATTTTTTTAAAGATTTTTGAAGAGTAGCTTATAGATAACCTAGTGTTAAAATTTTGAACCTGAAGTATGAACAGAAAAAATTTTTTGAATTTTTATCTACAAAATAATTTGCAAATTATCGTGATTTTTACATATTTCGTATAAATTGGAACTTTGAGCACTTATAAAAAAAAATTGTGACTTACGATTTTAGATTTTTTTTTATTAGTTAAGGAACAACTTATAAGAAACCTTGTATTAAATTTTCAAGATTTTCTGGGCAGCCAAAAAAATTTTATCGTTATTTAAAAAAAAAATACTTAAAAAAATTGAAAATTTCAATCGTCTATAAATAGCTTAATAAAATACTTTGAAAATTTAATGGTGTATAGAGAACGCTAATCTAAATATTTGGTGAAAATTTCAAGTATTTACATCGATTAGTTTTTGAGTTATAGCAAATTAAAATGATTATGTCGAAAACTGGTTTTGCGTAAAAACTCCTGTTTTTCCAAAAAATTTTTATGGTTTTTCCCGTCGCATTTAAAAAATATTGTAAATTTTTTACTTTTGACCCCCCAAAGTACCAAATAGATTCACTTTTCTTTCAGAAAAGTTGCTACATAAGGCAATCGAAGCATTTTTACTGCCCCAAATCGTGTCGACAGACACAAAAAAAAAAAAAAACACACATCATTGTAAAATCATTACATTCTTCACTCCGTTCAGAATCTAAAAATTATGATATAGAGGGTAATTAAGAATTTGTGTAAATAATACAAATAAATAAAAAAATAAAATAAAAGCTCTAATTTGTGTTTTGTATCTTAAATGATCTGCGTCAAATCTCATTGGGCATGATCATACATTCATATATCATACATTCTTTATACATAAATTACATATTTAATACAATTCAAGTATTAAAACTTTTAGTTAATTTACAAATTTATATTGCTTTTATGCGAATAAAATTAATATGAATTTTATAAAAACTGTTATCTGTTACATTTTAATTTTAACGTATATTATGAGATTATTTATTATTTATAGTATCAACTATTATGGCTTTTAGCTAAGTATATACAGTTTGGAAACTGATGTCATTATGACTCAACGTGGATTTTTTAATATGGTAGTTTTTGGATTATTTGACAAAAAATGTTAAATTAAGTGAGTGGGGAATGATTATTTCTTATCTCGATACGGTTATCCATCTCTCGTTCTTCAACAAATTGAAACAGACAAGATTGCGTTTAGTTACAGTTACCTAATACCATTCGGTCAAGTTGCCTTTTTTATATATTGTATGTTATTATAGTGAGCGTAAAAGTATAACATTATTTGAGCCTAAGAAGTTCACTATTTGGCACGACCTAGACAAAATCTGTAATTCTTTCGAATCATAAGAAAATCACTAATTAGCAATTAAAACTGAAAATTATTAAAATACAAAAACAAATCGGATTAAAGTGTTGTATAATAAACGTACTAATTTATTATAGTGGGATACAACTATTTTGGTTAATTCATTTTGTTACATGTTAATTTTTCAAAGGAAGCCAACAAAGAGATCTTCATGTATTTAAACGATGTAATGTAAGAGCCAGAAACCGGAAAAGCGTGAAAATTATAATTACTTGAGTGAGTAATAAGCTAATGACTTTAAAGCGATCAAAGTATAGGAAGTGATTTCTTAGTTTTTAAAAATTTAAATGATTTTTTATTAGTACATGTTAAACACATTCTATTATTAATGAAATAAACTTTTTTCGGAAATCAAACTTCAACTTAAAAAATTTAAATTCAAAACCAAATATTTTTTTTTTAATAATTATGATTTTGAAACTATAAGGATGAATGTAATGTATGTCAACTATGATTTTTACTTTTATAATTTCCCAAAAACTGATAAAAATAATTAAATAATTTGACAGTATTTCGTGAAATTTTGAAGTGTATAGGATTATAGCAGCATCTGTAAAAGAACTATTTACTATATCTATAACAATAACTTTATACTATTTATATATATTTAATTAAGACAAATGAAACATACATACTTTTTATCATAAATTATCTAGTTACTTCATGATGTTACTAATCTAACCTGGACGGTTATTCTTTTTGTTGGGCTTAATGTTAAAGTTAAAACATTATCCATTTATCTTTGTCAAAAATTATATAGTTTTATTAGAATTTGGTATAACATAATATTTTGTTTACTTAAAAACATAAACAGTTTCGTGAAAAATAAAAATTAAAAAATTGACATTTGTTACTTTCTTTCGCATTAAAATGAAAGTATATTTATATGATAATAGTACAAAACAATTTGTAAATTACTAAGAATAGTAGTACAGAAAATCTGTAAACCATTTTTATTTCGAAGAACAAATTCTGGAAAAACACGTACATTACATATGATAGCGGAAAAACGTAATAAAAAGAAGACTGTATTTGGGCTATTGATTACAAAGTGCCCCTTTATTTTCGGTAAAAAAGATTTTTTCCTTTTATTTTTACCGTAAGAAGTTTTCGTGCAATACTTCTTTAGATTAGAAATTGAACACGGGTCGTAAGGTACGCTTTGGAATCTCTAAATAATTTTAAAATATAAATCTCAAACACGCTATATTGTTGTTAAAACTAAGAGAAAGAATCTGTTTTTCGATTGTGATAATTTTACAGATGAGATTTTTATTCAGAAATTCCAAATTCGTTTAGTTATATTGTAAAAATACACATTTTTTACAGAAAACGTTTGTACATATTTTATTGTTTTCTCAACATGTTTTGCTATCCTGAGTTTTCATGAACATACTGCATTTAAAGTTACATTGATAACCTGTAATATGTACAAGCAAGTATAATTTCTAAAATTATTTTTGAAAAGATAATATTTAATTTATCGATTTATATCTTTTGATAATTGTACAGTTTAAACTACCTATTTTAAGAGATTTTGCTTTTGAAAAATTATTTCGAACCTAATCATAATTTGGTCGCTTTGAGTTACAGTAATATTAGACAATTCAATTTTAAAAACGGTATTAGATGTAATAATTAACCGTCGATGTACATTGTATGGATATAATTGTTTTAATTACCAACACTACACGTTCAGCATGTTTGTTAGTTAAACACATTTGCACCGATGTTAATAGTCGTCGTTATCTGCAATCATTAACACATTTTTTCAATTGTATGTTTTCGCCGCGGTTACTGTAATTTTAAGCCAACTGGTTTTAACTAGCTCTGATCGCATTTTCGATAATAAATGGGTATATCGAATTCAGGTACGTTTATTTGTTCTTTTTTTTAATTGCACAGTTAGATTAAACAATGATATACCTACACGCAAATAATATTATGTTCCAATGAAAATATTTTTTTCGTTTGTCGTCCCACTAAAAATATACGATGCTATAGTTCATATTTGTTTACAGATCAAAGGTGATAAATATTTTATATATTTCGAGTTAAAACGACTGAAAACCCGATGGTGAATTCACCAAACACGGTGACGAATTTATTTTATTTATAGACTTCAGCCGCCATTAATGCCTGTTATTAACATCATAGCAGCAGTGCAAATATTGATTTTTTAACATAAAACTGTAGAAATAATGTTTTTTTTTTTTATAAAATCATCCGTATAGAACCAGTTAAAGTATGTTTGTCAATTTTTATTTAGATCAGATATATACTGATATCTCAATGAACCTATAAAAAAATAAAAGTTGTATGGGCCGTCTAAATTTATAGAATATAGAGTCTTACATTTACCGAGTTTTATTTTAGAATCCGTAAATTAATTTATATATACACAATTTAAATGATATCATATTCAAATTCATGATGACGAAATAAAATTATATTTATAAAAATAATTAAAAATATAAATCAATAGACAAAAAGCTTAAAATGCATCAAAATTAGCTGCTACTAGAATAGCGATTAAATTTTTATAAATTAAATCATAACTGTATTATAAAAATTCAAGAACATTCATACAAACGTGCAGGAAGATCTGTTTTGATTTATTTATGAATTGTTTTTGAAAAGCCTCCTTTAACGATTGACGGACCATATTTTTCTTAATGTTCATTTGAAAGATACATTTTATTATTTATTTGAGGTGATTTAAGATCACATGCCAGCTCGACAGAGAGACCTAATTTTACTATCACATTTTATTCATAATATACCTATTGGTTTTTAAAGAAAATGTACAACGATAATGTCACATTGGAAAAATATTAGAAATCACTCAACTGCAGGTTTGGCCTCAGTTCAAAACATGTTTAATTATACATAGGTTATTTGCAGAAATTAGAGGCAGTGTGCTTAACCGGAAGCTTGTGTGCACATATTTTTATTACAACGTTTTTAGTACGATAATAAATATGCGAATTGTAATGTTACGTAATATTATATTAAAAGATATATATATATATATATATATTATATTATATTTCAATTAAAAAGTCAATGTGTAAATTGAGTTTATATTTCTCTATGCTAACATTTTAAATCGTATAATAATTTGAAGTATTATTGTATTTGATTCATCGGCTTTTTTTGAGTATAAAATTAAAAAAAATGTTATAAATTTCATTTGTCTTCAGTATTCGTAGACTAATAAATGGTATAAGTAATATAGTATCAAACCTATAATATAAATATATACTATGTATGGGAGGCCAAATGTTCGCGACACAATAATTAAGCAAACCATTGATTTTAGTCCAGCGCGTCGTACGCTTACGCGGTCTGGTCGTAGATATTTTGAATTGAAATCTCAAGAGAGATTGGAAAAAACAATTTATTTATATTACCGGAACAATAGGTATCGTTATATTATAATGTTATCGGATGTTTATAAAAAATAAAATTACTTCAATCGTTACATATAGATATAGCACGTAAATATATCCAACAAAATGAATGAAGTATTTAAATTAATATATTTATGATGATAATCCAATCTTGATCACTTGAGAAAAAATCACGTTTAAAAAGGAACATCACATAGTATCAAGCGATGTTAAGTTATCGGTATTAGACAAATTACTTTTAAAGTTGTGTTAAACATACTCATACACAGAGATACATATACATAAATAAACAGATTATTAAAAATGGTTTCAATATGATATCACTCCTCAAAATGTTTAAACAATACTTCACACTTTTTATTATTTAGTACAGCTAGTATTAATATAATGAGAAATCATTCTAAATACCAAATGTCCAAATAAAGTTCCATGTTAATCTATATTCAATAAATTATTTAATATGAACGTTAATTTGTGATCAAGTGTATGACTCGTATGTGCATGAGATCTTTAGTGTAGACAATTTTTAATTATATCGTACTTATTACATATTCCACTATTTTCTACGACTCCAAAATTAAAACGTAAGCGAATAAAATATAAAGATTTTTTGAATATTCAGGTTGTTATAGTTTTCACAGGTCCAATTATTTTTCATTTCATAGCAAATACTAAATAAAAATTAAGATGCATCATGAACTAGACCTTTTAATAATTATTATTTTTTGTATTGTTTCTTTGTTACTATCCTCCAATCTAAGTACCATACATCAATAAATTGTTGTTATTATCACTGTTCCTTGTGTATGTGCATTAAATTCTGCGAAAAAAAAATTTACCAACGTCATTTTCACAATTTACTGTGTCGTTTACTGAGGTCGTGGTTGTGAACGGGTATTAAATACACGGGCTTTAAAACCCGTGTATATCCATGTATAATACCCGTGCATTTAATACCCGTGCATACCCGTGTATATTACATATTATTGAAGAATTCATATGCACTTTGAAAATTTACATTTATAATAATATAATGTAATGTATATTCCAATAATTGGTTATTATTAATAATAAAAAATAACCGGATGGGCCTCGCTCTGCTGTGCAGTTGGGGGTGGAGTGCACCTCGTTTATAGGATAGGTCATTATTACAATGGATTTGTTAAATTTGAATGCAATGATAGATATCATTGTATACGAATAACGATTCTGAACGGAGTTAATATGTTTGTCTATGATATAATTTATTGTTATTTATAAATATTGTAAAAAGTATATTTTATTTTGAAACGATAAATATATTTTTCAATTAGGATGGGTTGGCAGTTGCATACAGCGACAATTTGAGTAAAATGATCTCCAAAATTTTTTAGTTACGATAAGTTTAACTTATTATAAACCTTGTATCAAATTTTCAAGAGTTTTCGGTCTGCCAATTAAATTTGATAGATGTTTAAAAAAAAATTTTACAAAAATCGAAAATTTAAATTGTCTATTAATAAGTCAAAATATGTCAAAATACTTTGTAAACCATGTATAGAAAACGTTAATATAAAGATTTGGTGAAAATTTCAAGTTGTTGTGGTTTTATGTTTTTGAGTTAGAGCATTTTAAAATAACCGATATCATTTGTCAGTCTGGAATATACATATTATACATTATACATTATATATTATACATTATATTATATTTTACATATAATTTTATGTCAATATTCGCTGTTCAGACGCTTATAAAAAAAATTTGTGCCTATGGATTTTAATAATTTTTGAATGACATTATTAACTACTTCTGTGGAATCTTCTATTAAATTTTCAAGTATATTGTACGAGCCAAATTTTTTTTATCACCGATTATAAAAAAAAAAAAATGTAAAAAAATCGAATATTTTAAATGCGGATAAGTAGCTTAAAAATCAATATAATATTTTGAAAAAAATATGACATAAAGAAAATGCCAATCTTAACAGCTGATAAAAATTTAAAAAATCTGCGAGTTATACTTTTTGAATTATAACAAATATTTAAAATCGTTTGAGAATAAATCGCTATTTTATGCAATTTCGTAAATATTTAAATTTCAAACCGTCATAAAATTTTTTTCCTCTAAGTCCAGTAGAAATGTTTTTAAAGATTTTTGAAGATTAGCTTATATAGATAACCTAGTGTTAAAATTTTGAACCTTAAGTATGAACAGAAAAAATTTTATGAATTTTTATCTACAAAATAACTTGCAAATTATCGTGATTTTTACACATTTTATACAAATTTGAGCTTCAAGAGCTTATAAAAAAACCATGTATAGAGAACGCCAATATAAAGATTTGGTGAATATTTCAAGTTGTTGCGATTTTTGGTTTTTGAGTTAGAGCATTTTAAAAAAATGTAATTTGTAAAAACGTGATTTTGCGTAAAATTTCCCGTTTTTTCGTAATTTTTTTATCGTTTTTTTCAATTTTTTTAAAATGTATTGAAAAAGTTGGATTTTTGACTTGCCAAAGTACCATCTACATTCACTTTCCTTTCAGAAAATTTGCTGCTTAAGCAAATCGAAGCATTTTTACTGCCAAAAAAGGTGTCGTCAGACACAAAAATAAAAAAAAAATAAAAATAAAAACACACTTCATTGTAAAACCAATAAATTCCATCACTCCTTTCAGAATCTGATAAATAAAAAAAAAACACACATCATTGTAATACCAATAGATTCTATCACGTTCAAAATCTAAAATTGTACAGTCCTTTATTACTTACCTACCTATTATTATTGAACGGTTATATGGTTATGAATAGTTATAAAATTAAAAAATTTTTCTTTAAAAAATGAGTTATCGTTCTAAAAGTTGGGTAAGGCAATACGGCAAACGCCAAGATGATAAAGCTTTTTGTGACCTATGTGAAGATAATTCAAACAAATGTTTTGTTGTGCCGGTGGATCACCGGGATCATTTGGAAGACATTTAAAACTCATTCACAATATAAGCAGAAACTCTCAAAATCCAATGCAAGTAGTTTTTGTGCGAAACCAGTTTTCAACAAAATCGATTATTTTTATTTTGCTGTTACTCAAAAACAAAAAACTCTAGATACTTGAAATTTTCATCAGATGTTTATATTGGAATCATCTATACGTGGTACAATTTTTGAGAACTTTAAACTTTTTTTTGAGCTTTTTATAGACGATTGAAATGTTCAACTTTTCTTAACTTTTTTTCTGAAATGTGAATAAAACAAATTTGGTAGACCAAAAATTTTTGAAAATTTAATACAAGGTTCCTCATAAGTTATACCTATCGCCATTAAAAAAAAAAAAAACGTTGATCACAATTTTTTTTTTTTTTATAACCGTCTACAGTTCAAAATGTGTAAAAAATTGCGAAAATATGATGTTAATTTGTAGTTGAAAATTTATAAAATTTTATGTATTCAAAACCAAGAATTGTAATTTTGGTACAAAGTTCTCCATTAGATTTCCTTCAATTATCTGTAAAAAAATTTCTACCGGAATAAAATCAAAATTTTTTTATGATTTATAATTGCGTAAAATAACAATTTAAGCCTTAATTTTTTTGGGAAAAAACGAAATTTAAAATATTGAGATATTATAATGAATGAAAGTACAAAAAAATTAATTAATTCTGTATTATTTGTTATACCTACTTTTAATTTTAGTTCTCGGGTATTCAGATACATAGGTATTAATAGAACGGGTATTTTAATACAAGGGTATACACGGGTATTTTTACTAAACGGGCCTTAGACCTAACCTAACACGGGTACCCATGTATTTCATTACACGTGTATTCGAATCCTCTAGTCAGAACTGTCCATTCGAACGATTTTTATTTTATATTTTTTTCCAAAGAAAAAAAAAATACATGCTGAAGACACGATCACAATGATTTCCTTTTGCTTCTCAATATTTTAGTACATTTTGTTATAATAATATTATTTTTATACATGCTATGGTATTTTTTAGTTATTTTACGAGGGACACGCACTATAGGTTGTTTGGCCTACGTGATAAATATACTACTAGAAATATCGCTAGTGATCATTCGTCAAATATTATTCTGTCATCGCGTACTATTATAATAATGTGTCCACCAGCTATGCCCTGTCTGTAACGGAACCACTACACTTCAGATTGTTTATATGAAGTTGGCTGGGTCTCAAATCTCAGAATGACGTTATCTTACTATGTCTACGTGATGTGGTACCTCTTAAGTGTTTTAGTGTTTATATGTAGCAGTTGCTTTGGTCGGGCACCTATTTAAGGATAATATAGGTCAGGCAGGGAGAGATTGAGGTGAGTTTTTCATACATAACAAAAAGTAAATAATACAAACATCAATATTATAGTATAATTTTTAATATTGAAAATTCAGGAAGTAATTCAAATAACACCTTTGATACATCAAACAAAAAATAGTGAAAGTCTACAAAATTCTAAATTTTTTTATAATGCACCTTATCTGTTTTAATTCATAAATTATATTTGCTAAAATATAATTCGATAAGTATACATGCGATCATTGTCAGTAGTCAATTTTAAAAGTATCGTTTGAAATATATCGATTGAGCACATATATACTGTAAATCTAATCAATATATATGGGATAGCAATATAAATAATTAAAATTTATTTAAAAATGATTGTACCTAATAAGATTCCATTTACTTTCTACACTCGTTAATATTTCAACATGTACATTTTAAATTGAAAACCGTGTGTATACGGTAACTGGTATAGTAGCAAACCATACGGATAATTGATCGAAAACTTTAGGTATTCAATCATACAGTAGGCTTTTTAACAATTATAGTGGTTAGAAATTACGGCTGTGTACAATAATAGCATAATACACACCTAACACAAACACTTGATCTTTTTTTTTTACTTTTCCTTTGATAATTTTTCTTCTTCTAACCCTTTAACGCATTTCCCTTCATTTTGTACGTCACTTTTACTATAATTCACAGGATTTCAAAATGGGTTCACACGATCGACTAAGTGATCCGCAAAAAACCAAGGATATTGCATGGTTTGTAGATTTGGTATATAAAATGCTGAAGGTAATGCCGCACGATAGGATAACTGCAGCGGACGCGCTCTCGCACCCATTCCTAACGATGCTGCACTTCATTGATTATCCACACACAGCGATGACCAGGAGAAATATGGAAATTATGAAGAAATGTGCGCTGCAGGAGATCTAATCCTCTGTATTACCGAATGATCATTAATTTTACTATCATTGTTTTGCTAAAAATAAAAGTCCCTATATATATATATATATAGGTATATATATATTAGGGTGGTCCTTATTTATAAGGTCAGAATATTTTCTTTAATTTTCTCAAGTCAGGACCCTCCCATTTTGTTTGATATCATACAAAAATAATTTATGTTAAATTTGGTGATGATAACTCACCCCCTTCCCGTGCCTCAAGAGGGTTCAAAATCGTTAAATGGGGTAGTTTTACGGTTTTTTGTATTTTACTCTAAAACAGTTACAGTTATGAAAAATTTACAAAAGAGCTTTATTAAAGAACATACAATTCTCTATAGGTAACCATATTACAAAATTTTACCAAAATCTATTTTTTTCTCTGAAAATAAAGAAAAACTAAATAATTTAATTAATAAGTAAAAATATTGGAAGTACGATTTTTAAAAATATATTATGAACGGTTGAAGATACGATCAAATGTTTATTATATTAAAAATAATGTGAAATTTCCGTCATCGTTATCGAAAGTAGATAAAACTCGGATGGCAAGATAAACAATAAAAGTTATGAATTATACAGATGAACAGTACATATAATACGAGTATTTATTGAAAAATATTTTATATTTTAGTTGTTGTATTTAACTTGAATGTTTCGCATTTTAATAATTTTATAGTGATTATTTAAAGTTATAATTTATGCGTAACTGTTTCAAAATTTATTTTACAAAATGCCCAGACAACAAATTTATTTAATTGGATCCATGAATAATCAAATTACTGGTTCTAAATTGCCTTCCAAGAGGGACTGTTTATCTGTTTTATTTTATAATATGCGTTTAGTAAAACTAAATTTACATGATAGTTCACGCTTGGTTATTGATGAATGTTCAATTTTTTGGAAGAAAGCTCGGATTCCAACTCATGATAATTCAGATTGCATTAAGAAATTGAAAAAATTATATGAAGAATGGAGAAAATTAGACAAAAATAAAACACGAACAACAGAATTACAAAAAACGCATGAAAACAAATTCGAAGAACAATTAGACAATTTATTTGATATATCCCATGCCAATGCCTTAAATTTAATTAAGATAGAAGAAGATAAGCAATTTTTATTTAGACAACGAGAGAAAGGTCGTCCTGGTTGTATGCTTGGTACGGATATGAAATTAGCGGGTATTGAAAAACGTAAAGCAACTCTTAAAGAAAATGAAGATAAACGAAAAAAACGAAGAGAAATGGAAACCTTGAAATTCACCCGTAAGTTATTAAATATAGAAAATTAAATTGTGTACATATTTTCTTAATTTTTATTAGTATTAAAATTAATTTTTAATAATAATTTTTTAGAAAGAATTCGACTTCATAGTTCATCTAGTTCTGAAGATCAAGATAATACACTTTCAGATGAAGTTTTAAATGAAACTCCTGGTTGCTCAATACCAATACCTAGTTCTTCAAAACCAATGCGGGCTAAAAAAAATATTATGACATCTCGCTTATCAGCAGCTCTAGATAAATGCAAAATTAGTGATCGGGATGCAGTGCATTTATTGACAGCTGCAGCTGAAAGTTTCCAGGTAAATTGTTTGGAATTTACATTAAATAGGTCAACTATTAAACGAGCCCGTGAACATTTTCGTAAGCAGTCATCTGAAGCTATTAAATCAGCATTTATTGATCAAAATTTAAATTATGTAATTGTACACTGGGATTCTAAACTATTGCCTGATATATTAAGTAAAGAAAATGTAGATAGACTTCCTGTAATTGTATCGGCTTTGAATGTAGAAAAACTTTTAGGGGTTCCTGCTTTAACTTCAGGTACTGGAGAAAACATATCTTCAGCGGTGTACAATTTATTATTAGATTGGGATTTGGTGGATAAAGTTCAGGCGTTTGTGTTTGATACCACAGCAAGTAATAGTGGTCGTCTTAATGGGGCATGTGTTCTTTTAGAACAATTATTAAACCGTAATATTATGTTTTTCGCATGTCGTCATCATATATTTGAGATAGTTTTGCAAGCTGTGTTTGCTCATATGAAGATTACTATTACGAATGGCCCCGACATACCTTTATTTAAACGGTTTAAAAATTACTGGAAAAATATAGATTTAAACAATTTTAAAATATATTCTAATTTTCAAAATTCGCATACAAATTTGAAAGACGTTGCAAATGATATATCTTTATTTTGTATACAAAGATTAAACGATAATTTCCCGAGAGATGACTACAGAGAATTTCTTGAGCTGGTTTTAATATTTCTAGGAGGTTCACCTCCTCGTGGAATTAAATTTCGACAACCAGGTGCTTATCACTTGGCACGATGGCTGGCGAAAGCCATTTATTGTATTAAAATTTTATTATTTAGTGATCAATTTAAAATTACTACAAGAGAACAAAACTCTCTTGAAGAAGTTTGTTGTTTTATAGTGAAATGTTATATTCAAGAGTGGATCACTGCACCAAATCCAGTTACAGCACCCTTGAATGATTTGTTGTTTTTAAAAAAACTTAAGAACTACAACGGTAAATTAGGAGAAGTCGCTATAAGAAAATTTATTAATCATTTATGGTATTTGAACGAGGAATGTGCCGTGTTTTCTATATTTGACGATCGTGTTAATAACGAAACTAAAAAACGTATGGCAAACTACATTTTAGAAGGGAAAGAAAAATATAATTATGACATTGAGGAAGAAAATGAAGAATCGAAAAAAAAATTAAATTTAAAATTTGATGACTTAACTCATTTTTTAAATAAAGATCATCCATTTGATTTATTAACTAATAAATCTTGGAAACTATTTGCACGATTTCAAATTTCTGATATATTTTTACGAGCAGACCCAAGTACATGGGAAGATATTGAAGAGTATAAACAAGCTAAAGAAATTATATCATCATTAAAAATTGTTAACGATACAGCAGAAAGGGGTGTTAAGTTGATGGAGGAATATAATCAAAAGTTTTCCAAAAATGAAGAACAGAAACAATTTATTTTACAAGTAAAATATAAAAAATCAATTGAATCTTTAATCAAAAATGACTAATAATTAAATATATTTTTCAGGTTACTCAAGAATATCGCAAAACATTTTCCGGCTGCAGTCGTGAAGTTTTAAAAAAAAAATTTGAATATTAATTTTATTAATTATAATTTATATAATGTTCATTTAATTAACATGAACGTTGATTCGATAATATTTTTACTCACAACATTATTTGTAGAAAATTCAATTTTATTAAATTAGTATATCAAACATTTTTTTCATATCTTCAACCGTTCATAATATATTTTTAAAAATCGTACCTCCAATGTTTTTACTTATAAATTAAATTATTTAGTTTTTCTTTATTTTCAGAGAAAACAATAGATTTTGGTAAAATTTTGTTATATGGTTATTTATAGAAAACATTATGTTCTTTAATAAAGCTCTTTTGTAAATTTTTCATAACTGTAACTGTTTTAGAGTAAAATACAAAAAACCGTAAAACTACCCCATTTAACCATTTTGAACCCTCTTGAGGCACGGGAAGGGGGTGAGTTATCATCACCAAATTTAACATAAATTATTTTTATATGTAATAAAACAAAATGGGAGGGTCCTAGCATCAAATTTTTACAGTTGAAATTTTAGGACCACCCTAATATATATATATATATATATATGTTTTGTTGTAGTATCGGTGCATATGAAATACATAGTTTTTTCTCTTATCGTAAAACGTAATTATTGTCCTACAACATGTCACATTCTTGAGTTATTTAGGTAAAACATTAATTCATTCGATTTTATATTATATACATATATGAAGTATTGGAAGTTTTCCGAGAAGGAACTTGTAGTTATACAACATATATAACGTTAAATTAAACAAAAGGTAATTGATACAATTTAACTGTTGGAGATGCAGATACAATAAAATTAAAAATCAAATAAATAAATTTTTAAGTTTTATAATTTATAATATTTTTAATGTAAAAAATCTATTAATAAAAACACGTTTATTAAGAAGTTTAAAAAAAAAAATTGCTATAGGTATGCACCACTTGCAGCTAAATTTACTACTAAATACCTATAATGCATGTTGTATTGCAAATGTATTTCTTAACATTTGTATTTTATTTTCAACAAAAAATGTACTTAAAAAAAAGTTTGTTTTTTTAAATTAATATTTTAGATTATAATTAAGAAACAATATGAGGTGAGTGGTGGGTTGCTGAACAAATAAAAAACTTCAAATAATTACTAGACCTCACACTCTTAAATAACGGTAATTTCACTATAGATTATTTGCAGTTATTCAATTATGATTTATAATTATTTTTATACGTAAAATATAAGTATGCAGTAGTTACACATGCTATATAATATAATTATACCATATTATGTTCGATGAGCCCGTATTTTTAAGTCTAAATTGTTGAGGTCGAAAAGGTAATTATCTTTATAATCTTAACTATATCTCAAATTTTAACTATCTATCTATTTTTATGTAAATTATCTACATAATACACAGTTAATTTTACCAAATTGACATAAAATTATTTAAAAAAATTCAATACTTGTACTTAACAATTCAATATTAAAATTTTTTTCATCACTTTACTGGTTTATTTTAACCTAAGGACTTTTTTCCCAATAAAATATGACCACAACAATGTTTCCATATTAATAATGATTATATACTTATACTTATAACACAAATATATAAATAATTTTATATATAAACATAAATATTTAATTAAATAAAATGTGCATATTCGTTTCAAATTCATATATATATATATATATATATATATATATATATATATATATATATTCGTTTTTATTAGGATGACGATAGAAACAGTGATAGTATAGGTACTTAAAACGAAGTATATCAGTACATAGTAGATCCCGTCGATTCCTGAAGGACAAAACGGTGCCGTAAAATGTGTCTAAACTTACCCATATGCGTGCATGGATCATTTAATCGATATATTACGTTAATACTAATATACCTTACGATTTTCATATATATATAATAGAGGTCTCTATTTCACGTGTAGTTAAATTCACGTGAGTCCGTGAATATTGTTATTAAATCACGCGTTTAAAATTTTATTTTCAACACATTAAATATCTTCCAATGGCTCCCGAATTCCTAAAAAATTACTATAAAACAAAATAAACTAGTAAAACCGTAGGCTTTAACGATTCGTAGAAATTTCCACATCGCTGTCGTGTACGTAGTGCGTAGTATATTCATTAATCTACCTGTCCCGTCATTTTACGATAATATTGTTTATGAAACATTTATTTTTAGAATAGTAGGTATAAATTATTTTAGTTTTTAGTTTTTACGGAAATTATTAATATATATTTTTAAATATATTATTAACATTTAATGAATTTAGTAAATATTATGTTTTAAGCACACGTGAAATAAATATCCGTGATTTACTAATTAATTACACGTTAATTAAATACACGGATTTTTAAATTTAAATTCACGTTCAAATTCGAGAGCTCTAATATATACATATAAATTCGTTATACTAGACATACTGGTGGTACACATGTAGTAATAATATAGCTTCTATAGTGTCATCCCATGTGCTACCGATAACCCTAACCTGAGATCGAGTTCAGGTTGTAAACGCAAATGCGATATACAATGGTATATATGTAATATATGGTGGTGGGACCCACCATGGTTGGATAATAATCTACTTAACCCATGGAAATGAGAACGGTCAACAAGAGAGTCCGTCGGGAATATTTTATAACAAATAAACCTGAAGGGGGTCGCGTGTGAATTTCCATCTTGAAATACTGATTATAAAACGTCAGCATGCCCTTAGCTATGACTCTTAGATAATATATATCTTATAGAAGGAATACTTTATTCGATTAAATACACGTATGAAATTAACGTTTCGTAGGCATATAGTTATATCAGGCATTTTTTTTAATAATTCAACTTTTATGCGAAATTATACTTTTTTATGTATTTTATGTTTTCTATCCACTAGACATTTAATTCAATGCCTAGTAATTTAATTTAATGTCCAGACGTTCAACTAAATGCGTACTTCAAGCAAGGAAAAATTATAAAAAATGAAATGTTTTGGAAGCCAGGCAAAATTTAAATTCAAAATCAATATTATTTATGTTATTAATATGATCTTATTGAAGTAGGAAATAATGAGAATAATGAAAAACAAATAAAAATTAAACAGATCTAATCAAATTAACGACAAACGATGCAGCAAAAAAAAAAAAATTACAAACAATAGTGAAAAACTGAGGGAGGAACATTAAATAATTTCAAATAATGGTTTAAAAAATAGCAGAGTATTGTATCCATTCCGTGAAGCTGTTGCAAACTCTTTAAATTTCAATGATTAAGGTGTTTTTAAATGCCGCTTTCAAGTAAAAAAGCGACAATGTCAAACCGGTTGGTGTTGTTTTTAAAAACAAATATTAAATGTTCAAGCAAAGTCACCAAGAAATAAAAAGTAATAATAAAAATTTGTTATTATAATATAATTGTTTATTCATTCTTTATACTCAGACTTTCTTCCCTAATTAGAAATTACAGAGTATAATATATCTATTTGACCAATGCAATAACTTTTATTCTATTCAATATTTTTAAAGCTTTTATTATTTGTAATGATTTTTAGAACTCTCATTTTAATTTTTGTACGTTATATTTTATTTTTTTTACAACTTAATATAAATAATTTAAATTTTGTATAAATTTTTTCCTCGTTATCCATGATAGCTATTTTATAAATCAGTATTTCAAAATAATTTTTGGTATTTAAAACTTTTAATTTAATTACGTTATTAGTTTTTAAAAAAAATTCAAAATATGTGTAAATTCAAATTTACTTCTTGTTAATCAGTATTATTGCTGTCGTCTATTTTGAAAACAAGAAATTAGTTTTAGTTTTAACAAATTTTGAAAAGTTTTTAAAAATTAATGACATTTATCGTGTGTGACAGAGCAATGTGTTGCAAATGTGCATTATTTTCAAAGATAGCGTTTAACGATATGTATACTTTGCACATAATCATTGACATTATTACTCCAATAAATTGAAAGAAAATATTATTATTATAAACTAAGATTAGTTATCATACCAAAATCGACAATGCACATAAACGTCTCAAATAAGTGCACTAATACAGATATGCATGCGTACGCTCACAGTACGCATGTAGCTTTTATATTTCATTTGTACAACGACACTCATAGCTTGCGACTAGCTTTATGTGTATTTCACGTTAATTCAACGTTTATTGACACACATCGAATTTGGCACACGCTGCGAACTTGTGAGTTGTACTACGCGCTTACATATACTCACACTTTTATGTTTATTTTATACTGTTACGGATATTTCTTAATATTTGTGTGTATTTAAAATATATTGGACAATATATATTGTCTTACATTGCGTTGATACGTAATCGAATATTTATTGCTAAGTAAACCTTGCTAAATATTTATGAATCGTCTGAAGTGCCACAAGGTCACCTTTCGCGTTTATTGCTTTTAATTTTTATCAATGATATAATATATATTTTTTGATATTCTAAATTATGACGTGGTACGCGGGGTGGCCGTCACACACGCCAGGTGGTGGAGCACAATAAATAAAATTCGCACACGCGTTTTATAATAATGAACCGGATATTTATTTATTATAATATATTATTATTGACGATAGTAATAAGTGGAACAAAAATAATAATAGTCTTACACGTTTTTACACTGGAGTGTAAAAAAATAAACAGAAAATAATAAATAAAAAGTTTTAAATTTATTTTTGACAATTTCATTAATAAATAATTGTATTAACTACAATATGATATCAATCAATTATGTTTACAGTGTACAAAAAAAGTCTATATTGAAACACAGAAAAATATTCACAATAAATAGATATAATTTTAAATTTAATTATTATTTAAATAATAAAAACTGATATCGTTTCTTAAATTAAAGATTTTGACATAACTCTTTCTAGTGAACTTACATTTAACGAACATACTAATGAAATCCATAGTAAATCTATATGTATATTTGGGTTTTTAAAACGTGAATGCTGGGAGTTTAGTGGTGCAGTATGACTACATGCCTTATATTTTTCTATTGTACAATTAATTTTGGAATATAATTCAATAATCTGGAGCCCATCAAAAGTATTTTATTAAAAAATTAGAACGAATCCAGAATCAATTTTTACATAAGCTAGCCTAAAAAGCAGGAAATTTAAATCTAACCTTGAAATCCCTAACCTTTAAATTTAATATCAAAATTTTTAAATTCAGAAGAAAAAATTAATGATTTACGGTGGCTTTATAACTCATTGAATTCCAATATTCATTGCCAAAAAAAATGACTCCGATTAATATAAGCGCTCTAAACTTATCCTAACTAAATTTTAACTTTAGAGGTCGATTCACACATATCAGTCACGAGATAGTGACGTCTCCGATCAGAGACAGTGAAGCCTTCGACAATTTTGACTGTTCAGTCATATCTATTTAACACATATCAGTCACCGAGACTGGTCAGTTCCGAAAAATCGGGTCAATGTGTTGAGTCTGTTATACCGAACATGTATATATATTTTTTTATTATTTTAAAGTTTTTATAACAACGTGAATATGACAAATTTTATTGACAAAGAACTCTGTACAAATGCAATCATTTTGGACGAGAAAACAGAACAGTTAAATCCGAAGAAACGAAAGTGAGTGCATGGCAAAAAAGAGACAGCGAAGTTCTTGACACTATACGAGGAATTGATTGAAGTTGGAACTTCTCCAAAGTTCATTTTTATGATAAACTAGCTGATCCCGTGCACTTCGTTGCTCGTTAAATATACCAACTCTATATGACTCTAACTTTATTCAACTAGTTATTTAATATTCGGTGGATGATGTTCTAGATTTATCTTAAGTTTTCTCTCCGGAATAAAAATTCTGATTCACAGCAGTATATTATCAGGTAGGCAATCTATCTGCGGTAGATCGCGGACCTAGTGCTGTTTTTTTTTATAATTCATCACTCTAAATTATATGAAATGTTTTACTTTATTTTATTTTATTGCTTCATATAATTAAAGTTTATTATGTATACTGAAATACCTAATCATGTATTTATTATATATGTACTTTATGCCAATCGAATATCTTTAAATAAATAAATAAATTTAAATAAATATATGTTTATGTATTATACATATTAATTCTTCTAACCCTTGTTATTTATCTCTCTTGAACAATAAACATTAAAAATGACTCACTAACTCACACACTGCTAAGTCTCTAACCATTATTATTTTTAATACTAATAGCTTTAGAAATCCACGTAAACGTACTCAAACCTGTTTAATGCGAAAAATGTATTGATTTTGTCTTAATAACTGAGACACATTTCACAAAATACTCCAAAGTGAATACTTTAGGTTATACTCTTCCCGAGTCAAATCATCTAGACACCATGGCACACGACGGTATTTCCATTGTTGCCATCATAATAAAATATATAATGTTTTTTTCTCCATTACCGAATATTACCCATGAATACCTATATACTTGTGTGATTTTCTTTAAATAAAATAATATACATACAACTAAAGCTTCAATTTACTATTTCCCAAGACATAAAATCTCACTTCTACAGTTAGTAATATTTGAAGTAGTACTGCCATACTAGCAACACATGATAAATTTCTTTTACAATTATACTAATTCCAAAAAATAATCTTAACTTGCACCGTCATATTCGATTTTCTGGCTTATATTGTCATGTAAAAGCCTGATATACTTGACAAATTTGTAACATAAGTACCAAGTAACTTATACTCCACCAGAAAAATGTTTAAATCTTTTTTCCGACCGTTCAGCGATTCTTCTAATAGCTAATGTTTCCCCAATAACACGTATAACACCTAAACTATTTTTCCACCAACAAACCGCATCAAGTCTCATAACTTGATAGATCAAATAATAAAACTTTAACTTTATATCAATAATAAATTACGATACTCATGATTCAATTGATAAAATTACTTATAATTATAATACTTATAATTACTTATAATTAACACACCATTAATCAAAAATAACCCTTCAATTGCCATAACAGATTAAAATAAAGCTGAAATATTCTGACCACAGACATTTAAAATATTTAAACCAGATCCCGTTTCCTTAAATGCAGATTTTACCTTTAAGGTAACTTAATATATAGATTCTATAGTGTATCACTAGATTCTATAGTGTCTCTATATCTTCCAGAAAAAGTGTTATACTAAATTGAATTAAATCTACTGCACAAATGTACTTAATTAAAAAAATCTCTCGGTTTTAATCTGATTACCTCTGATGTTACAAGATGTCTCCCGAAAAAATCAATTTTGAAACTCATGCATTTAATGTAATTATCTTATTCTCATTCTTTCCACTTCTATGGAAATTCTCAAACCGATTTTAATTCCTAAATCAGAAAATCATTCGATCTAATTCTATTTAAAGTATTATGAAAGCCTAATCTTAATTAGCAATAAACATACAAAATTAAAAATTAAAGTTCTCATGTATAAAATTTTATTTAAACTTTTATGGACTTACAGCTTTCATATATTGGGTGCAGCAAAAGTTCCTGATACAATCAAAAATCAACAGTTCTGAAATTTAACTCTCAGAAAATCACAAATACTCCACCTTTATAATCAAATATTCCTTGCACAAAGAAGTCTCAATTATAACTGTCAAATAAAAAACTGCTTATGTTTATAAACAGTTTCATAATCGTCTACAAAATCATTATAACCCACTCAAATAGAACCTCTAACTCCATATCCTTAGCGACTCTACTCTGTTAAAAACTAAAAAAAAATCTATTAAAATAACATTTATAAATTTCTATTAAAATGTCACTTATAGGTAACATACTTTTCAAAAATTTCAAATTAATAATTCATTTATTAGATATTGTCATTGTGCTACTCAAATAATAATATTGTAATATTAATTATGTAGTAAATGTAGTTGCAACAGACGGAAATTGTTCATTTTGATACTAACTATTGATTGTTTTCAATAAAATAACCATATTTAAATCGATTATCAGTAAGGTAATTAGATACAAATTAATTCCGTAATTTGATTCAATATATTTTTATTTTTATTTTTTTCGCATATGTACTTAAAATTACGTGAAATTCAAATTTGTCAAAAAAGAAAAAAAAAACTATTAACTGATGAAAGTTTACTCAACTTATTTTGTCATACATCACCTACATCGTTATTACATACTTATGGTAAAAATACTTACTCAAGTATTATATTAAAGGGATTTTACAATACAGACAGCTCTTAGAGAGTTCAGGATGGACAACAGCTTAATATGTATACATTTGGAGTAGGTACTCGTCGTCGGTCACACCAAGCTGCCATATAATGCGGCTAGAAGTGTGTGCGTTGTAAACGATCGTTTCCATTATAATATTGTTCCAGCCATAGACAGATAACGCATATCCTATCGAAACTCATTCAAAATGTCAACTTAATCCGATAAGACGTATGTGTATATATATATATATATATATATATATATATATATACAAAATATTTGTTCAGATAGTTATCAGATTACACTACGTGAAGGATTATAGAACAGAGTCAAAGTGCGAATTGAACAAACGTTTTAAATATGCTATCGCAACCGAACAATTAACAACAGCGTTAAACTATATATGCTGACACTACTCAATATTATATCCGTATTGTTGCTATATATAGAAAATGGGAATTGCAAACTTTAAGATATTCTGGGCGAACGGATAAATAACAAGACGCTTTCGCTATGAATATTTTAAAATAGATATTCTAACTACATTTTTGATTTGACTGAACCACAATGCGTCCACATACAAATACTGCTGTAATAAACAGACATATTATCCCCTTTAAAAACTCTTTTCTGATCCCTAGTCCATCCCATCCTTGAGTATGGTTCCATCATTGGTGAGTAAAGGGTTCAAAGAAAATTCCTCCGTCAAGCTGCTTACAAACTAAAGATAGTCTGTCCACCTCACGATTACACGCCAATCCAACGCCTCTTTTCCTTAGAAAGCCTCACCGATCGTCGTCATTCAGCTAACCTGACATTTCTATCCAATCTTCTTTCATCTAAAATTGATAGTCCTGAATTACTATCCCATGTCTCATTTAATGTTCCCTCTCGCTGTACACGATCATCTGTTACATTTCATATACCTTTCTCTTCCTCAAACTTCTATCTTAACTCACCGATCATCCGTCTTATGCGCATTGCTAACACTGACCCTTCATTCTCTCTCTGATATTGAGCCACGTTTCCATAAACTATTAAAACTATTATTATTATACTATTATATTCATATATTAAAGGGTTCGTCCCGTATTGTAAAATTAAATAAAATAAATAAATAAATAAATATTATAAAAATAAAAAAAACATGATTATAGAACAGTAATACTTGTGGTAATAATAATGACAAAAATACTATAATTTTTGTTTTTTCTAATGTACTCATTATTCAGTTTTCAAGTCTACGTGATATGGTAAGGTGAAAATAACGTTATAATTACTACATTATTTCTTCAACAAAGTCACCAGAAATTTTCTTAAAAAAAAAAAAAAATTAAATTAAAAATTGCGAAACTCTTTTTGTGTGGGCTTTATTTGGGTCTTGATTTTGCAGACTCAGTCTTGGTCTTGTAGCAAAACCAAGACCATTTTGTTCATCAATAATTTAAATAAATTCGTTTTAAAACCAAAAATATAGTTATAAAGTTTCAAAAATATCCATCAGAAGAAGGATAACAACATTAAAAATGTAATGAAATGTAATAAATAATTAGTTAAAGAATCTAAAAAATATTAAAGCGATGAGTTCTTTGCGAATTAATAGCGAAGTCATAGCAAAAACGCTTATGGAATAAGGATGAAAAACACAATTTATTTATATAAGTTAGAATTCTATTTTAACTATCATGGCTCGTGTATGGGCAAAAAATAAATTTGAAACGACTCTCCATAACTGACAGTCGTAGATGATTCTTATTATTATTTTGGTATTTATTACTAATTTATTATTATAAAAAAAGAACTACTGTATAAGAATTACTCGTACATGGACTGCTGCGGTATATTTTTAATTTATAGTTTATACTGTTGAGTATTAAATAGTTTTTTCTAAATCTATCTATTTCTAACCCATCAATACTGATAGACTAAAAATTGAAAAGGTTAAGGGATCCAAGTACTTGACATAAAGCCTAAAGGTACAAATACCATCATTAATAGACCTTTCGGGGTCCATCTATGTGTTCTGGTTCGTTAGATGCAAACTATTTTTAGAGCTTTGCATTTGTATATAGACCATTTCAGTTATTGACATTTCTGGACCAACCTTTTTTGAATCGTAAAAAAATATGTATACTGGATGAACACTATACTGATTTCTCGTTTTCTTGTGCTTGCTCAACAACGGCCGATCTGCATCTCAGGAAATGATTTTAAATTAAAATAAAATAAAATTATTCATTAATTTGGGAATAATTTTTTTAAAAAAGTATTATTTTTCAGAATATTTTCCTAGAATTATCTTTGAAAATTATATTTTAATAATTGTATAGTAGATATGTGTTAATGTTAATTACGATAAAAAAAAAAATGTTAGATTTCAGTCATAGAACGAAAACCGTCATAACTAACTTTTATAAACCATATTGGTACGATTATTTTATTAAAGTGGTCGTATATGATTATTTCAGATAAATGAAATCAGAACAATGAAGTTTTAATTTTTTTTTTCAAAGAATAAAACCCGAGACGGTAAACCTGTACAGGTATGGAATACAAAAATAATTGGAAAAACATAAAAAGTATTATGTAATACAATAACTCACCAAAATAAAGAGTATATACAATTGACACTTAAAAAGACTTAAAAAGCGGTCATATTTTTATACAAAGTGTGCACGTATAACATAAATTAAAATTTCTTATATTTAATGACGTATGATACATTATATTTGATTAACCTATGTATAAAAAAATTGATTGGCACAATTTTTGTACAAAATAATTTAAAAAAATATGGTTGTACAAATTAGATTACGTGAATGAAACATTTGTGTAGATGCTTGCAGATAATTTTGTGGTGTATAATACACCCGTTCCTAAATATATTAATTTTATATGATAGTGATTAAAATATGAATTCACGGAAACATTGGAAAGTTTAAATGGTTTACGAAACTAGCAAATCCGTTTTTGTCGATGACTTCAATTTACATTTTTCAAATTCTGACTGACTATAATTGAATAATCTAATAATTCAAAAATAAAAATAAAAAAATACATATATCTAGGTATGTAGTATATAAAAAATATTCACGCATTTAACAAAACGCTCGAATAAAAATGCTACTATACCTTTAAATAAACAGTTGTTATCTTAGTGAACAGAATCATTAGAAACCTGGAAGCCGAGAATTATGAAATACTTTTTGATGTTTCAATTACAGGTATGGAATATAATTAATTTTTTGAAAAAAAACTCTTTTCTTTTATTAAATGAATAAGTATTAAAAGTAAATATCTGTTTAACAGTTTTGCTCGTTCACTAAAACAATTAGGTAGGTATGTACAAAGATTAAAAATAAAATATATAAATGTGTGTATGTATAAATAATAATTTGTATTCTAATTATCTGAAAAAGTTAACGCTTATTTATATGTTTTTAGGATAATCAATTTTATTTCACTATGTTATTAATTAACTAATAATTAATTATTAGTTAAGTTATCAAATATTAACTTTACTTATAATAACATCATACATATTTTTTAAGCATGATAAAATATATTATATTTTTATATTTCTGAGTAGAATATTTTTTTGAAAAATTGAATATAGCACAAACACCAGATGACAAAGTGTTACTTTTTTATTAGATTGAAAGTAAAGTTATATGAAGTTTGTATTTTTCGAAATATGCTTAATACCTACTTTTAAAAAATCTTTTGTAGACTTGACATAAAATTTTTCATAAAATATTATAATTCGAAAATATATTGAATTAATTAACTATTATTAATAATGTTATATTCAGAAAACAAAACAATAATAATAACTTAAGTTCATGATTTTCAAGTCTATGTCTGTAAGGAATAGTTGAATGTTACTTAATCGATATAAATGTAAGTTATAACGTATTGAATTGAACATTTTAGTGCATACTTTATGACTTAAATGATGTCATATTTTATGCGGTTTTTAAAAATGTATCCTATGTCCTTGTTGATAAATATAAACTTACATAAAAATAGGAATTTATACGATTTTTTACAAATTATTTAAATATTAATTACAAAAGAATAACAAAATTGAGGGGTGACATTCCAAAACTTACTATTGCCAAAATATACAAAATCGAAATATATATCGATTCTTATTGAAAAAAAAGCGGGAAACCGATTTATGTAATCAGAATTAAAGTTAAATCACCCATTCCATGAGAAAAATCGGTTCATAAATGTGTAATTCATCCAAAACGTACTATTTCCACAGTAAATTTCATCCAAAACGTACTATTTTTTTTTTAGTTCAAAACGCACTATTGCTTATATTAAAACCATGTAGGAAACTAATGTGGAGGGGAAAATTTTTTTCATAACGCACTATTTCCAATGATGTTTTTAATTAATTTTAGTATATTATAACATAACATAATTTAATATATTTAATTTTGAATAAGATAAGAATACGGGCATTTTTATTTGATGTTACGTAAATGGAGATAAAAATAATTTAGTTCTTTGTTTACAATTTCTATTAATAGAAAAGTTATTAACAAAATACTGCAGCTATCCGCTGATCTTTACTGATAGTGTACTTAGTGTAGTGTAGTGCATCGTGACTTATTCGTGTCTTGTGAATCGTGATTTGTGACTACTATAATAAAATATTGTTTTAACTTTTAATTATTTACTTATTTACAAATAATAAAACACACCATAATCAAAAACTAGTTATAATTGAAATATACCTAGTTATAGTTCTAATGGTTCTCAAGTCAATTTATTTTACCTATTTAAGTTGTACTGAGGCTATAAGACATTATTTCTAGTTTATATTTTAACAATTAATAACTATATATCAAATACATATTTTTTTAATTTTAGCAGGAAAGTAAAAAAATAAACTGCAGAATATGATTTCCAGGAACACATTTACTATTACTATTATTTTAATAAGAAAAGTTGTATGTTAATGTTGTAATAAAAATAAAAATAAACAAATAATTTATTTGATAATATTTTTAAGTTTTTTATTATATAGAGTATAAACCTAATTTATTTTAAAAACACTTACTCTCCATTGAAAAGCATGTTTGAAAAAATACAAAAATTATATTATCCCAAATATTGGTTTTCTTGTTTTAGAGCAAAACGCACTATTGATGGAAATAGTACGTTTTGGAAAATAGCCAAATAAAATAATCAATTATATTTTCACCTTAATTCCAAGAAAAACGCACTATTTACGGAAATAGCACGTTTTGGACGAAATCTATGATTTTATTTTTTTGTTTACTGTTATATCTTTTAAAAAAATGATTAAATTTTCATTTGGTTTTTATAAAACAGTTCAGATGAATTTTATCTATTTTTTAAACGATCAGTTATCACTATATGAGATTTCCTTCGACGAAAACAGAAAACTGCTCTTTCTGAAAAATCAAGTTTTTGGCAATAGTACGTTTTGGAATGTCACCCCTTAATTTCAAAACCATTTTATTTATATTTTAACAGTGTTCCATAGAATTAAATTGATTGATTAGTTTGACGAGGTACTTGTTCCATAGACATTAACGGTGACTGACACTTAATAGTTTAAGAAAATATTATTATAAGAAAGTTATAAAGCCAAGTAATATAAGAACTTAATAAATGAAAAAATACTTTTAAAAATATTGTAATAATAAATATAATTGCACATATATAAAGTTACGTTATATGTAATAAATGGAAAAAACACACGAAAATATTCCAATCGATAACTTCATTAAATGTTTGTGTAAAAAAACTACATTCAATGATTTGCAATTTTCGAATGATAAAGCTTGTATAACCATATAACATGGTATAAAATATGAATTTTCCTTATAAAATAAATATAAACTATACTATTTTTCGTAGCGATAAACAGCTAGTTTCTTATGGTTCAATTACTGCGTGTAAGAAAACAATAATAAGAAAAGTGTAAATAAACACTACAAATTTGTTAGAAATAGTAAAATAATTCTTTCAAAATCCTTTAAAAATTATCATTTAATTTTAAAAAATCTGAAATCTTGGTATTAGGATTGCTTAAGTGTAATTCTTACTTTAATGCTGGACTTAAGTTGGTAAATTATTAAGTCAGATCACAGCGTGAATTCTTGGTTAAAGCATTTGTTTTGATATATCTGTCTGCACGAAACATATTATTCTCTAAAATGTATATAAATATATATCTGCTGGAAAATTCCGTGTCAAAATACACAGTCATAGCTTATTTAGAATACGCACGTGTAATCATTATGCAGGTACATGTTCTTCTATGGACTGAGAGAAAAATGAAAAAAATGGTTCTCGCTGAACATGTACATTTATCTCCTTCTGTTTAAATTGATTTAGTGTACCTTAAAATCTTTTAAAAATATAGGTAAAGATTTTTCATATCTCAATGCGGAACAATAGTGTTATTATTGTAATTCCAGAAAGAGCAGAATACCATGAGATACTTCACAGTCGATTTCAAGCACTGTTCCGAAATCAATTTCTACAATCAATTTCTATTATTGTTATTACACATCATTCTTACATAAACAAAAAAAAAAAAAAAAAATGAAAACACAAAGACGTTATGTAGAAAATTGTCATAAATTGACACACATTTTTGAATTTTTCTAGATTATGATAAAAATTAATTACATGAATAATTGAAAAAAAAACTATTTAAATGCTTAGTTAATTTATAACTAAATACAAGACATAAGCAATAATATAACTAGCACGTGAGAAAATCAATACTATAAAAGACGAAGGGTGTTTGGTCCTGATAAAAAACACTCAGCAACTTAATCATTCAAATAATTTCGCGATTTCATTGTTTGCCCAGAGAGAGAAAGAGAAAAGAAAGAGTGAGTATTATCTGGTTAAAGTACGAACCATAAAAAATTGCCAATATTTCTTCGGATAGACGGCTGATTAACGACGTTAGTAACACGGAATAGAATAAGAGATGCGTAAACCAGATAAAGTAAATTAGAAGCAATTTTATATAATTTGGATCATTTTTATAGGTCTTCAATTTTGTTTGGTAATTCCCTTATGTTGAAATAACGTTCTTAATTATTCATTGATATATATATATATATATATATATATATATATATATATATATATATATATATATATATATATATATATATATATATAACTTTCAAATAATAATATAGAAAGAGATTAAATTTAACATATTTAACTAAAAGGTCTCAACAAATAACATTAAAGTTATTAATAGTCGAGTTAGTATCACCGTACTTGAGAAATTTTAGTTCTATTAATTTCGTTCAAATCAAAAGACATGTATACTTATATATATATATATGATAAAATAGCCACATAATTAACTTTCTTAATGTAAGGGAATTATTTTTTACGATCTAAATATATAGGGTATTATTTATTAGCGGATAAACGGGAAACTTTCGTGGAGATTAATATAACAGCCAAGACAGATGATAAATTTTCGAAAAGGACAATAAGATCGAGTCATGGCGAAGAAACTACAGAATAGTGGTGACGGGATAGATGGGAATAATATGCTAAATTTGAATGATAATACCTAAAATAATGAAGTTTACAGAGGCGTTTAGCGTTTTAGATTATTTTCAAATATTTATTCAAACGGATATCATTCAAAACCAGCAATATTTTTTTTCAAATAAAAAAAAAGCTATTTATATTCAATAAATTGCTCAGTAATGTGATATTTTTCCATGCCCTACTTTTTGTAGTGAAGATGTTTTACTGATGCTACTGAAATTGGTTTAATCAAAGAGGAGAGGAATGTAGTCCGCAGGCCACAAGTTGAAAGAGATGTTTTTTCTCATTTTTGGCTAATAAATATGAAGTACTGTTTTATCAACGAATTGGGACTATACTACAACATACAAATACCAACCTACCTTTTTTAAATAATATTTTCTACCAATTAATAAATCTGAAAAAAAATTAAATTGTTTTTGGTGAAGGGCCTCACCATATGCACATGTAAATAACGTCCTGGTTATTATCCATTCCATTTTATCAGACTCAAGCCCCGTTAACACGTGACGAGTGCTAGGTCAAGAATATCAACTCAGCCGAGTACTGTCCCATGTGAACTCAACAAACCAGTACTCGGTCCAGTTGACGGACGAGTAAAAAAACCAATCGAGTGAATAGAAACAGTTTCTATTCACTGGACCGAGTGAATTCCCCGCTACCAAAATTGACTGTACTCAGCGTGTCTAAGCAAACAGCCGAATAGTGAAGCCGAGTAGATTGTTCGATTTAGATTGATCGCTCGGCTCAGTGAATAAAATGTGTGTAGACGCTGACTCGGTCTATTTTGGTACTAGGCCGAGTAACAAAACTAGTTTCTCGGCCGAGCATTGGTCACGTGTAAAGGGGGCATAAGACCGTCAACATAACTGTTACAATATTAGTGCAGTTAAAAGTGTTGGTTTATTTTTATTAGCTTTTTATTTACTTTTCTATTTTGGTATTTATTATTTCTTATACGTTTTTATTGAAGCAGGTAAAAATTTGAATAACAATTGCCTGCAAATTCAATTTGAACTATTTATTTAGTTTCCAATACTTCTATTTTTTTTATAAATATATATTCTTATTTTTCAATCGTTTTTATTCTGTTTCTTGAACTCTGACTTCGTAGCGCTATATAAATATCATATAGTATAATTTTTAAATTATTTATAAATTAATTCTATTTGGGCGAGAAAAATGTATTTAATTTTATGGAATGCTTTGCAATTATATATTATGCTTAATGTCGATGATAAATAGTCTACCCATACTTCTAGTTATAAGTCAGCAACATTTTTTATATATGACTCCAATATATATTCCGTGAATTTTAATTTCGAATATAATATGACTGTATAGGAATAATGTCTTCAACAAAACAGTTTTCAGCATATTATAGATACAGAAAAGGAAGTCCAAAAAATAGTTTTAAAAAATTACTTAGTTAAATATATTTTTATTATTATTATAAATTATCAATACTAAGCCCAAACTGATGGATCTCTCTGTACCAGCTTTGTTCTAGATGGAATCTACACCAGTTTACTTGAATAAAAGACCAGACATTAATTGCAGTTACATATCTATTCGTTTGTTCTTTTGAATTGAGTTGTTATTACCTAGCCATCAATAAAAACATTTTATAATTTTATATTATATTTGCGGGTTTCCGTCGGACACTATTAACGTATACCTGACAGAAACATGGGACATAATTTACGCATGTACCTGAAAAATACTGAGTCGCATTTTACATTTACCGAAAACGTTGATTACAACCATTGTCCCTGAAGTCAAAAAACATAGATTTCGATGATACTAAATTTCTCGTCACTTAAAATAAAAATATAGGGAAAATGCATTCGAAAAGTATTACCAACGCTGACTTTAGAAGAGATAGGAGTACTATAACAGAAAATGCAAAGACATAGTAGAAGATTCTAAAATGTCTCCAAACAATGCGTAGAAGCACGCTTCGATCACTGTCACTGGACATGACTAAAACAATTAACAATCATAATATCTGATTTATAAAATTTCGTTAGTCTCAAGTTATTATCACGATATTGATAAATGACTTTTATAGTGTTTTATTATTACACGTGAAAATTAAAACATAAGACACGATTTAATAAAATATTATTGTAATGACATAACCGAATCCTTTCTTAAAATATTGAACGTTTTTTAGTACCTATCCAATTAAAAATTTTACAATACCATTATAAGCAAGGAAAATTATTTTTCTGAAATGATGTTATTTGCTAAAATTACTGTTACACCAAATTAACGCACATAATAATTTTTGTAGTTCAGTTACCTTGAACTGATAAGGATTATTTCATACATAAGTTAATGCTATTCGTATAATATAATGCCAAAATTAAACTGACAAAAATGACGTAACGCAAATATTTAGATTAAAATTAAAATTTTAATTTTTAATCATATAGATAAGATATAAAGGCAGAAAATATATATTTTTATATTCAATAAAAAAACATTTGTTTACACCCACATTATGCACTAACCTAGTATTTTACATACTGCGATATTTTACATAAGTATATAATACACGAATATAATATGAACATACATTGACGAATAATTAAATAAATTACTTGTATATATCATTGAATATGTATAGTTATATTATGAATTAATTCAAAATAATAATTATATGTAATATGCAGTAAATTAGATAAAAAATTTAATTTTTTTCGTATGATTTCTAGCTAAGTGTATATGAATTCCTATACTATTGACAAAATCTCAAAAATAAAAATTGAATTAAAAAAAAAAAATAATAATAATAATAATAATATAAAAATAAAAATACAATAATACGATTCTGTATAACAAGGTTATCGCAACTGTATTTAAAATTGTTCATAAAGGTTGTATGGATCCACCGAATCATAAGTCTTTATTAGCGTATATTTTTATTTTTATGTTTTATTGTACGTTGTATATATGATCAATATGTCTTCCATATTCAATCACAACAAATTTGTTGAAAATCATAACTTAATCATCGTATCCCTTTTCAAATTGGTTTTTTAACATGTATATCATGATTTTATTTAGTTCATACATACTTGAGCACATACTTTTTCGAGAACAAAGAGCGGCTGATTGCATTTTGATTGAATCTTTTCGACGGGGTACATACAGTATACGGTATCAAGATAATTTTAAAAATCCGTCGGTAGTTTTCCGCAAAATGGCAAAAAAAATATTGCAAGAACCGTGAAAACCCACGAAAAATATTATCAAAACACGTCAATTATTTCGATCAAATTCATAGAACATGTTGTTATTAAGTTGTTATCTTTTTCATGTAAATTTATTTTTTTCATTTTTACATTAAAGTCATAAGAATAAAAATAATATTATATTCAGGATTATAAGGATTATAAGCTAAGTAAATGTTTTGAATTATTTTTTTTCTCACGACTTAATTACAAAACCAAAGAAAAAATTCACTTTTTCTACTATCATTATATTCTAAGATATTTTAGAAGTTCTTTTAGAAATACATGTTGTCGCGTATTTTTATGTGTCGATGTGTCATAAACATTTTATTAATTCGATAGGACAAGGGTCATCGGATTTTCATGAACAGATGTGTTTATTAAAATCTGAAATGCTGAGTTGAAACGAATGAGTCTTGAAGATAAATTAGTTTCTCAAACACTAGTTTATCGGAGAAGTAGATCTTCATGGCCGAGTTTGAATTGACGTCCATAACGCTTCACCTTTACCGCTAGGTCATTTAACCACTACGTACCTTTAAACTGTTTACAGACCCAATAGAAAAAGAAAAAGAAAACTTAACCTTAATTTTATCAAATGTAATAGTCTTCATCTGACGTTATATATATATATATATATATATATATATATATATATATATATATATATATATATATATATATATATACTAGCTGATCCCGTGCACTTCGTTGCTCGTTAAATATACCAACTCTATTTGACTCTAACTTTGTTCAACAACTCGTTATTTAATATTCGGTGGATGATGTTCTAGATTTATCGTAAGTTTTCTCTCCGGAATAAAAATTCTGATTCACAGCAGTATATTATCAGATAGGCAATCTACTTGCGGTAGATCGCGGACCTAGTGCTGTTTGTACGTACCTTAGTGTATGATTTAAATCTAATAAAGTATCAAAGTTATACCAAATTTGACATAATACGGTGGATTAATTTAATCAATTAATACATAATCCTAACCTAACCTTAACGTACTAAAATCCATAGTATAGAATTGTATTGTTGACCATTTGCATTAGTATTACGAACTATTTCTGTTGCTCCGAACGATGTCATTTGAAAACATGAATTGAATGTTCTAGGGGAGAGGAATTGAGGTCTAGTTTGAAGGAGTGATGTTGAAGTAAATTGTGACCTAGCCGAAGACGGGTGAAGCTCACGATAAACTGCCTAGATAGATCTAGGTTTTTGAACCATGGATGACGAGGCATTTTCGAAATGATCTTCCGATGGCATGCAGCGTAGTGTGGTGGGAGGGAGTCCCATTTGGATTGCCAAGCGTTGCGGGGTAATTTAAGATAGATAGGTAGAATATCGGATGAAGGTAGCTTAAAAGAAGAAATATTGATGTGGGATTTGGTGGAAAATGCTAGGTGATTTTTGATCTTTAAATACAACGACATTAGTATAAAATGTAAACTTGTGTTATTTATAATTGTTTTTTTAATTAATTAAACAATTATATATTAAATTAAGTAAATTTATAAAAAAAAAAATAAAATAAAATCATGTTTTTAATATCTTGTAGGTTCAATCCTAATCCTAATCCCTAATCTCTATTCTAATTCTAATCCCAATTCTAAGGCTTGACATATTTGTTCGGAATTTTGGAATTCGGTAAAACGATAATGTTCGTATTTATAACATTCAATGGTGATGTGATTGACCGTTAGAAAGACGCCACATAAGTCGCATAGAGGAGGTTCGTCTTGACTCATCAAGAAGCTGTGCGTTTGGTGTGTGTGTGTGTAATGATGGTTTCTTCTTTTCTAAAAATTTCGGGATTTTGCCATACGTCGCGACGGTATTATTTTTAATATTTAAAATTGAAATTATTTTTGGCGTTTATTTTCAAGAAATTGTATGCTTATAATGCATTAAAAAACTTATTTTCAAATTGATGTGCTTGAGATTGTCCATCAATATCGACTCAAATATTTGATTATTGGAAGACTGGTAGCACATCATGGAAAATTAATGTTTTTCCAAACAGACTTCGAAGTCTTTTATAGAATCTTTAATGTAATAATTATCCAATTAATTTATTTACGGTATAATACTTTACATTTTAAATATAATTTTTACAACAGCACGAGATTGGTAATTTGTCGAAAGGAATTTTTTTTTTATTTTTTTTTATGAATTGGCCGTAACTTATAAATTTTAGTCTGACCTAATTTGATTATCAAAAAGATAAGACAGAGAAAATAATGGTCTCACATTAGAGGTTTTCTTCATAATATTATTACGTGAGAAAATCAATCATTAATTAACTTAGTTTTTGCGTTTGTGCATAATATATGTGGCCATATAAAGTATCTTCTATAGTGTATTTTTAATAAAAATTTTCTTTTCCTCCAGAAAAATTGTTTATGTATTTATTATAATTGTCAAAATAAGAATTTATTTAAACCTCTATCAAACTAAAATTCGTTGTTATTTTTTACTACACGATATATGATTTTTTTAACATAGTTAAATTTAAGGATGGGTTGCCTATTTCTTTTCCGAGAACTTTTTTCTGTCTTTATAGAATTCTTCCATGTTGACAAAATTCAATATCAATAATATGAGTATTTTCAATAGCCAGTCTGCTTTGTGCTTAGAACATTTTCTTCTGAAAATACAATCATATAAAAAATAATAAATCGACGATACGGTATTTCGTATTATTATTATGTAGTTCAAATCTTCGTCTAGATTTGATATTTATCTCGTAAGATTGAGTGTGCTTACGTCACTCAGTCACGCAAGCTTTATTGATTGTCTTGAAAGATGTTTTAGGTATGTTTTATTAGTTTATAAATTACAAAATTTCGAAGTATTTTTTCACATCTGATCATCATAATTATGCCTTAGTTATTATATAATATTAACTACTGAAGAATGAATAATTTTTTTTTTTTTGTAAGGAGTAGAGCACTGTAGAGTTATTTTAATTCTATCGATTTTATTCGATAAAGTAGATCAATAATTACTAATAATTACAATTTAAGATAATACAAAATACATTTATAGTTAGATTCGATTTAAACTAATTTATTTTACTTTTAAGGCATATTTTTAAATATATTCTAATAGCACATGTAATATGTAGGCATAAATACGTTTAGAAAAAACGATTCCCGATATTTTATACTTTTTTGTTGTTCGACGAAGAGCCTCGATTTACGTACATTCAACGAACACGTTTCATAAAAACGGGTTATACTGATTTATTTATTATATTCATACTACAAATATTATATTATATGATATGTACTTCAGTGTTTATGTATTTATGGAAATCGAATCTCGATGACTACAATGACGCGACTGTCAACGACACGAACTTTTATTTCCACGGACAAAGATACTACGTAACATATTGATTATATTTGTTATGCGACAAAAAATTATTAAACGATTTTGTTGTAAATAAATATACATTTGTAATCATTATGTCAAGATTGTGTGTGTATGGGTGTGTTAGATGATATAGGTCGTGTTCTATTTTAGAGCTCGAAAAATTGTTTTCAACTCCACGTGTCGGTATAAACACGATGACGTAACCGTGGTGCATGAATTTATGTGTTTTTAGCATACTCAAATCTAATTTGTCCTATGTATTATAATACTTATATCAACCAACTTCAGTAAATCAGCTTCTTACTAACATATTACTAACCTATAACTTTAACAAAAATGAATAATTGTCATAACAAAGAAAAAATTAGTCAATCTAATAATAGATTAGATTAGATTAGAAGTATGTAATAGATGTATAAAAGTATAAAAATAAGTATTTAGTTTCATGAGTTTTTGTATTTGTTCATAATTTATTTAATTATAATTTCATTATTTAATTATAATATAATTTCCACAGATATATAATATAATATATATTATATATAGTGTATTATATTTTATTCAAATATATTTTTTATTTAAAATTAAAAAAAATATATATTTACTGTTTTACTATAATTTAGTATATTGTAAACATTATACTCGTTAAGGTTCGCTCTAACCAAAGCGATACTGGTGGCGGTAGCAGCAGCGAAAATTAATATGAACATACGAACACTCACTATTAAGAAATTAATTCCATGATGAAAATGTTATCGCAAGTTTGAGTGTGATATTTTGATTTTTTGCTGCAGACACTATATTTTTCGATTACCGCCGTGATAATCAGTTGTGAATTCTCAAATATGTACACATAACGATATTTTATTATAAGTATATAACATTTGGTGTCTAAATTTTAACTTATTCTAGGCAAAATATTTTACTAAGGTTATATAGATCAAGTTGTATAAAATACCGCTACCGCCACTGCTATCGCTTCAGTTTTTAAGGATTTTTAAGGTAGGACAAAGTAAAATAATTTACAGTATGAAATAACTTTTTATCTCTGATTTTTCTTTGCTGCAGATACTGCAGTTAATGCGAAATTGGTTTCCAAAACCATTCGGTGAATCACCGAACGAAAATCTCTTACAAGCAGTGGCGGCGTGATGCAGCATTTTTGGGTCAAGTGTCCCATCTATAAATTGGGGTGGATGGTTTGGTGGGTTGACCCGTGGATGGGTAAGTGGTTAATATAAATGTATGCAAAAAAGTTATGAAGTTATGTATTATAATTTGTTATCCAAGTATTGACGTCTAGTTAATATTATATTATAATGTAATAACACTATTTTGAATCTACATTATTTGAGTGTTATACTATTTTTCTTTGTATATGACATATACATTGTATGTAAGTAATACTAATTACATATTAGGCACATCCTATTTTTTTTCTTATAAATAAATAAAGTGGTGGTTTTATGGGGTTGGTCCAGGGAGACTGCCCCGTCGGTCCTGAGTTTAGGCTATGGTATATTATTTCGATTAGGTTAGGACATTTTATGTTTTAATATATTATAATATTAAAGGACCACCCCCTAGAAAAAAATCAAAAACTACCGTTAAAAAATATATGCATAGCCCCTTCCAAAATATAAAATTCTTGTTGTGCCTAGAGGTGTGAGTTTAAATATATTATTTTAATAAAAATTTGGAGGTAGGCATAGGCGCAAATAGGAAGTTACATTGGTTGGGGCTCAAGCCCTTTAATATATTCAACAAAAATTCCCCTCCACATCAAATATATAGATAATCTTATAATATAAGAGTAAATATTGGGGGGGCTTAGCCCCCCACCCTATTTGCACCTATGGGGGTAGGTGTAAATCAAATAGACATGTTGTTGTCCCATTCATTAAAATAGTTCGCGCCGCCACTGCTTACAGGTATAATTATATTTAACATCAAAACTTTAAAATGTTTCCGCGCGAAATGTTCTGACTTGAAAATTAGATATTTCATATGTATTATACCGTTGTGACGTGCACTACTCAATCGGATCTTACGTATGTTTATACACATTTAATTAACACAAGACCATTGAAACGACTGTTGTGTTGAAATGTGCACACGATTCAAAACTTAATAATCGTTATATAGTTATTATACTTTTTGTGCTAACAGAAAATAAAAATTTAAAAAAAATATTTACATAATGAAAACAACGAAAATAAAAAATATATACCAAGTATTCAAATGTATTTAATGTAAAAGTTATTGGAGTCGAGAGTCAATAATGAGATAAGAAGAAATTTAACATATTTACAGTGGATGAAGCAATAGTGTATATAGATAATTTTTTGGATTCTATGATATATGTGGTTTATTCTTTTAAACTACTTCCATATACCTCTCACGTGCGGTATAATATGACTCCTGACATAACCCCCCCACCCGGTAACCTAGGTAACCGCAAGATTAGTATTTGTACACGGAAAAGCCTTACGTGTGTACGAAATACACTCATACTAATTCACAAACATAGAACAAATTAAAAATACAAATATATATATATATATAGACTATCTCAATTACTAGGTTTTGTAAAATATATCAGCATACACCTTCCCACAACTGTAGTCTTCCATGTTCTATTTCCATCCCAACCCCCATTCCCGTCTATAATATATTTCCAATTTCTTGCAAATATTTTCATTGATTTTACAATTAATGTAGTAATTGGATAATTGTCTTTAAAATTTCTATATTCCCGATACTTTTGAAATTAATTAATTTGCTCCTGAAACGATAGTAGTGAAAGGAACATGGATTGCTATTGCAGAAATATTCTTCTGTTCTGTTCAACAGTCTCTCAAAATGTTACTGCGTTGTCGTCAGTTCGTAAAAATATTAGTATATTCACTGTAAGTTTCAAAATTGAAATATAACACCGTGAGTATGATTTTTTAAGGCAAGTATAATATCACGCTTTAGTACAGCTGCTTGTATTTGACTAGTCTCCTAGAAATATTACTATGATATCACCCAGTAGACGTTGGTCATTTCCGAGTTCTTTATACGTACGATCAAGAATTTCCATTTCCATACCAGTTTTTTTTTTTTTTTTGCTATAATTGCTTCATTATGTTATATAGTACTTGTTTTCTTCTGGAATTTTTCTATGACCTCTGCTTTTTATATTATACAACGAGTTTTACCTTAATTGAAGGTCCAATGGTAAATTTAATGTCGAATGGACCATCGGATTGTTTGCTATTTTACAATAATGTAACTTTTATTGCAGATGATACATCTGCTATTCCTTTTTTTCATTGTGTTCTCAGTTTAGAAAACATAAGGTTGATAAACAACATCTTGCCACTTCTACTAAGTGCATAGAGAAAGAATATTTATCCATAGTTATGCTAATGTTTTTAATACAGTATTGTAAAACATCTTCTAATCGTCTATTAATTTATGATCGTTTGATTGAATGAAAGATAACAGTTTTTCAATATTATATGATTGTCTGTCAAGCAGTCTCAGTTTCTATTATGTAGAATATCATTATTAGTTTTAATAAGTCAAATCATTCCAAAATCAGTTAAACGTTTTCCATTTATTTTAATCGGTGAATTTTCGATAGCGATTTCATTCAAAATGTCAAGAGTTATTATTACTTCCAAATCACGAAATGCATGTCTCGCACAAAGAAAATGTCGGATTTGTTTTTTTTGACATAGGTCAAATGGAGTTTTTTCTTGTCTTATGTTTGGTGGACAATACTAACAAATCTAATCCATGTTGCCAATAGAAATATAGGAATCATCCGTGAAGTTGATCGACGCGTTGTACTAGAATGTGAACATTTTTTTTCAGACTTGACACCGTCAAGGAGTGTGCGGTTAAATTTTTTTTTTCATTTTCTCTTTGACACCGCAATTGTTCTGCCCCTCGTGAGTGGCCAATATTGAATTTTATTTTGGGTATTTTGTCGTTTTGTTATTAATTTATTTAAATAAAAATAACTTTAACGATCTATGTGCCATTGGGTACCAAAACAAGCCAATAGTTTTCAAATAAATATGATCTAAAATGCGAGTAATAACCGGTTAATATTTACAAATTTTTTTATCTAGGTCAATGAAAAAATAAAAATCATTTATAGAGAATTATCAAAAAAACAAAAAAAAAAAAAAAAATCTGATGTAATAGATCACGTAGTTCCTGAGACTAATTCAGCAGTTTCAATGACAGTAGTTTCATGTTTATAAAGTTTTTATTCGTATATGTACAAAATTTTTAAATTATTATATTGCAAATAGCGTAAAATCCATTAAATGTTTCTCAGTGGCGTAGATATTCCACAGTCGTTCGGAAAAATGCGACTTACATGAAACACCATCATAACTAGTCCAGTGTGATCATACACACCTCCACGTGGTACCCTATACATTATTTATATATTAGACGATTCTTACACGTTACAAAGAAATAAATAACAAAAGAAAAACAATTAGACTTCTTGATCTCGATTCTAGGTTTTCTATATAATTACAGAACTATCGGACTAACTATATATTACTAACCAAAGATTCTTTATTGATTGATAATTAACGACCAATGAACCAAAAGCATAGTAGAATACAGATATAAAATATGAAAAACTTTAAAGGCAGTATTTAAATAAAACAGATTTAAAACTAAACAAAATGGACTTTTTTTAAATTCATTATTTCATTAGGATTGTATTATTTTGATGATGTATAATGAAAACATGGTTTTTTATATTAAATTACTATATTAATAATTTTACGGTTAAGTAATAATTTTTCTTTTTTTAATTTCGATTAATAATTATTTTCAGCAATTGTAATGTTGGTAACAAATATTTATGTATATGATTCACATGACTGAAGTATTACAAATAATATACAAAATACAATTGAAAATTTATAAAATTCAGTAAAATTTAGATTTCAATACTCCAATTTCGAATGAATTTTTTTTTTTTAAATTAATAAAATTATAAATTGTAAAAATTGAAGTTATAATATTTCTTTCTTTTATTAAAATTATTTTTGGAATACTGAAGAAAATATCGGAGATGTTTATAATTTAAACAGTTTAGCGTATCGTGGTAATAGTTCGAAACAGTTGAAGATTGAAGATGACTCAGATTTCATAACTTTTATGAAGTATGCAGAAATGGGAATCGTTCAGTGGAAGCTCATAGAAATATGCGGAAGTTATGCCAAATTGAAGACAGGAGAACGAAACTTTAAATTCTACAAATGGGCTAAAGTTATGAAATCAGAGCTATGATGAAATGGCAGTGAAATATTTTGATACCAGGGATGAAAAAAGGTGGGAGCATTTTCTTTTAAGATTGTTGTTAGTTTTTCATACATATCCTGAATCTAAAGTGAGATAGCGGAATTTTGACATTAAAATAGCATCAGAGGTATATACTTAAAAGTTAACATACATAAATAGTCAGTTCTTGCATGAGTAATAAATCGTCTGCACGTACATATAAAGTCCTTTATAATAATATATTTTGGAAAATAATCTGACGAATTATTCAAATTTTAACAGAAAGATTGATCTAAAATAACTGTACATTATATGTTTATAAATTATATAAGGTTTATGTATATATAGGACTGAATTCATGGTTATTTTTTTTATGGATCACTAACACCACTCGATAAATCCGAGCATGCACCGCTTTGATAAATGCGGGGTGTCGCTTACAATTACTGAAGATTCAACCGTAGTTTTAAACTAGGATGCTGCAACATGTCATTGGCCTCTATCATGGTAAAATTTAAAATATTTAGCTTTGTTTTTTTTAATAAGAATGTTATAAAATTTATATTAAACGTTTGTATCAGTAAATGCAATAGTTTTGAAAATTTAATAACTTGTTTGACAATATTTATGATATTTATGATTTATTTCTAATAATTTTCAAGTGATGGCCACTTATTTTGCATCATATTTTTTGGGAAAAACACCTATGGGTTCCTTATTTTGTTCCCAGAATTTGAAACTTGGATCCCATCGACAGGCAGTGTTTAAAGTTCACTCATGACTAACACACGTGTACCCGAAACTTGAGTTCGAAACGACTGTGTACCTCGGCTACGATCTAAAACGGTAACGCCCGTCGTAAAACTTCGTTGGCTCTTTGTATATAAATATTTTATTATACGACGTTACGCATATGTATACATGTACATCATACTGCAACGCTCTAACCCATACAGTTCATCTAATTTAAACATCATAGCTAAGTAATAAAAATTATTTTTTATATATTTTATTTTAAAATTATTTATATTTAATTAACAATACATACGTTCAAATGTATGTATTATTATAGGTACTATATTATATGATTTATATACTTCTTAAGTATGATTTTCGAATCGTAATACTTTATCGATTGGTCACATATTAACTGTTCAGCGTTATTTTTAGTGTACTTTTAGAAACCTAAAATTTAAAATCAATTTAAAATAAAAATTATACATAAGTGATGCTAAAATTGAGTTACTGATTTTCTAAATATTTGAAACATTGATTAAAAAAAGAAACAATTGAGTATTCGCAATGAAAATTAAAAATGTATTGGTTTATCTAAAATATAGAGAATACATTACATCCGATTTACAATAAAAGTTATTTCATTCAAAATTTGAAAATTTATAATAATTTATTATTATTATTATTATTATTATTATTATTATTATTAAATAAATTATATTCAATCACAAACATTTTTAACCTAAACTCTTTAACCAATCGAAAATAAATGTTTAACAATAGGTACATTTTAACTGATTTATTATTATATTAAAATATATATTATGCTACCTATTTAAATTCTCTTATAACTCATAAACCTTGAAATTATTTTTTCATGTTCCAAAATTAAAAGTTGTTTCGAAGCTGAGGAGACTCTTAAAAAGTTCGAGTTTCCTTGTAAAATAAGGTTCCTTTCGGTTTAAATTACTTAAAAATGTTATATTTTATTAAACATTATACTTAAAATGTTTATATTCTGAATGCAATAAGGAATGTATTGGTTTAAACATGGTATATTTCTTTTTTGGCGTCTGTATACATAATTCCGACTAGAATAATTAATCCGATCATCACAACCAAAAAAAATTCCTTATATTAAATGTTGTCTAAATAATACACCATAAGGTCATATTATGAATTTCCTAAGATTTCTTTATAAATGCCAAAAACTAATTAAATTATAAGAAAAGCAATATTTCCAGTTTACAAAATACATCGAAAAAATCGAATTTTCGTTTTCATCATACCTCAAAAAAAAATATTCGTAAAAACTTTAAATATTCACTTAATATTCACTACTTAATATTTAGGCGCACACGATTTGACTTCTATTATTAAATTAGTCTTAGTATATGTTTCCGAAGCTTTAATTTATTTGCCAATCACATTCATTTTTAAAAAAACCGGATGGGCCTCGCTCTGCTGTACACTTGGGGGTGGAGTGCGATTCTTCATAGGATAGGTCATTATAATGGATTTGTTAAATTTGAATTCAATGATAGGTATCATCGTATACGAAAAACGATTCTGAACGGAGATGATATGTTAGTCTAGAATATAATACATTGTTATTTATAAATATTGTAAAAAGTATATTTTATTTTGAAACGAAAAATTTAGAAAAATCGAAAATTTAAATTGTCTATAAATAAGTCAAAATATGTCAAAATACTTTGAAAACTTAACCATGTATAGAGAACGTCAATATAAAGATTTGGTGAATATTTCAAGTTGTTGCGGTTTTTTGTTTTTGAGTTAGAGCATTTTAAAAAAACCGATATCATTTGTCAGTCTAGAATATTATACATTATATTATATTTTACATGTTATTTTATGTCAATATTCGCTGTTCAAACGCTTATAAAAAGATATTGTACCAATGGATATTAATAATTTTTGAATAACAATAAGAACTACTTCTGTGGAATCTTCTATTAAATTTTCAAGTATTTTGTAGGAGCCAAATTTTTTTTATCACCGATTATAAAAATAAAATGTAAAAAAATCGAATATTTTAAATGCCTAGAAGTGGCTTAAAAATCAATATTATATTTTGAAAAAAATATGACATGAAGAAAATGCCAATCTTAACAGCTGGTAAAAATTTAAAAAATCTGCGAGTTATACTTTTTGAATTATAACAAATATTTAAAATCGTTTGAGAATAAATCGCTATTTTATGCAATTTCGTAAATATTTATATTTCAAACAGTCATAAAATTTATTCCTCTTAGTCTGGTATAAATTTTGAAAAATAGCTTATAGATAACCTAGTGTTAAAATGTTCTGTTTAATTGAATATGGAAATACATAAGAATTCTGTCCTTTAAAATAAAAATAATAATAATAATAATAATTATTATTAATCTTATTATTAAGATTAATAATTAATAATATTTAATATTATTAAAAGATTAATAATATTTCTTATCTTATTATTCTTATTATTAATCTTAAGTAATTATAATAACTAAAGATTTCACCTATAAATTAAAAATGATTTAAAAAAAATCAAAATACAAAATTGAAGTTTCAAATTTAAATACTATTTCCCAATGACACTCAATCGAATTAGTAGTAATAAACCATAGCATAAATAAAAAAGTTCTACTATAAAAGGAGAATAATAACATTAATTATTTTAATTTACGTAGGTTTTAATTTAGCTTAACTTTCAATAATTTGCTTCAACTTAGTATTATTAATTACATTAATAATTTCTTATGGTAGATTTTTATGGCAAATTAAAAAATTATTAGACACTTTTGTTGTATTTATATGGTATACATTATTACTGAATTTGCTAAAAATCACTAGTTTCACTAAATTAAATGGTATAGAAAATTATTATCAAGAACATTAGTTGATTCTAAAAATCTTGCTTTTTCATGGTCAGTTTGACTACCTTTTTATGAATTACCACAAATATCAATACTTAATTCAAATATCATAAAAAAAGAAGTTATAGTAAATTTATTTGATGGTTATTAATTTTTATAAATATAACCTGATGATGAATATTTATCTAAATGTATAATATATATGTTACAGAAGATATAATAATTGAAATTAGATCATTCATATTTCGTTTACATCGGTTTTAGTCGCGCTGTATGTTTTTCCATTTGTATCATTTATGGTAACAAATTATTACTAACTCTATAGTTTTTACTTTAGACAAAATAATATATTAATATATTAAATATACTATAAATTGTTAATAAATTAAGGCACAAGTCACAAATACATGAGACACGAGTCTAAATGTGTGAAATATACAATTGTAAATTAAGAAAACAGATAAAAGAATAATGTAAAAATTTAAAATTTGACCGAAATCAAAATATGAAATATGTTATCACTTATCAGTACAGCAGAGGACTTGAAGCATTTGCATATTTGTTTTGCACAGTCAAGAAAATATTAAAGTACGAAAAAAATACGTTTCATGCTTTTATGAAGCTAATTTTGAAATTGTATTTTGCATTTAAATGCATATTTTGAGTCCTTTTTGTTTTAAGAGTATATTTTATACTTCAAACGCTATTTTATACTTTTTGAGACATATTTAACTAAAATTGATTTTTTCTAAAGTGACATTTTTATTTCAAACAATACAGTCAAAATCTTTGGATAAAAATGTATTTATTTTTAATTTTTGCCATTTAATATGGTTTTTGACTGACTGCGAGCACACATTTTTTTTAGAAGCAATAACGATCTAAGGTCGTTACTTTACAAAAAAATAAGAAAATTAAGTAAAATGTATTTTGTTTATTTTGCTAGGGTATATAATATATTTAAATTATGTAATTGTTTTTACTCGTTTTAAACGTTATTTATTTCATTAATACTTTTAAATAAAAAGGCTAAAAAAAATTTTAAGTGCATAAGTGCTTGCATATTTAGAGCTTTTTTAGAGCTACAAGTCCTTTGCCCTATTTATCAGGAATACGGATACATTTGTTCGAGTTTCAAACCATAATTATAGTTATAAATTTCTATTTTTTTTGAGTCTATTGAATATAATTAGTAACATTTCTATATGCTCATGAGCCTCACGAGAAACACAAATAAAATAGTAAAATTGAGGAATTCGTTGACTAGAGTTACATGTTGACTAACAATGATGGTCATGGTTCTCAAAAATAATTTATGATATAGAAAATGTTGTTAAATAGATTTTTGAAATATGAATGTTTCTTATGTGTAAATAATAAATAACTGTATATATTCTATGACCGTGAACACACATTTATGACAAGATATCCGTATTCCATTGAAATAAAAAAAGTTCTCAAATGTTACGAAAAAAATCAAAATATACAAAGTATTATTCAGCAATGATAATTTCCAAATTCTCATTTTTTTGTCTAACGATTTTTAATTTTCTCTCCTCGAATGATAAAAATACATGTTGTACATATTTTTATTTTCAATTATAAACATAATATGGAATCCATACATCAATATAACATTCTTATATGGGGTTTTATTTAAAATTGCAAAACTTTTTGATAATTAATTAAATTACGCCGTTTTATTTTATATTTTTTAAATTACCACATAACTCGATTAATATATTCTATATTATTTTAATCGTTTTTATAATTAAAATCAAGTTAGATAAAAACAAGAAATGTATGGATTTTATATCGACTTTTTGTCTTCTTTCAAGTGATCAAACTTTTGAGCAGTTATTTGCACCAAAAGTTATATACAGTTACTTTTTGGATCGAAAGTCGGCCACAAATGAAACTTTCTACTATAAACAGGTCATTTTTATATAGATATAAACTGGTACAAAACAAACATAGAAATGATGTCAAATTTCATGTGACAGCTGTTTTATTATTATTTAAGAAAAAAATAAAAAAATAATGGTTTTTTTGTTTTGTGAATTGGAAATTATATGTAAGTCTAAAACGTAAATTATCTTGAATAATTGGAATATTTAGCCACATACATTTTTTCATATAATGGGTCTTAAATTTGAAGTCAATAATGATTTCTTTTATTTTTTTTAATATTTATGACGATAAATAGATATCAATCGAATACTAGTATGTACAATGCAAAAATATTACCACATATTGAGAATTTTAATTGCAATTATCAATGGAGTGTAGTGTTTATATTTCTGAAATAGTATTTCATATTTCTTAAGGAAGTTATTAAAGATGTATTTTTAGATTTCTATTCGTTTAGTATTGTCTAATTTATATTACATTAAAAATGAACAATTACTTTTATTTGTTTATATTGTCTAATTTATATTACATTAAAAATGAACAGTCACTTTTATTTGTTTATTAAAAGCCGACATGTTAAACTTAAACGAAAAGTAAAAAAATAATTAACGAACTAAGTAAAGTATTTTAATTCTGATTTTAAAAAATGTTCATCATATGACTATTTTTTATAGTAATAACAAAAAACCAATATTAAATTCATATTCTTACTCTATTATCTAAATAAATAAATATAAGTTATATGTGTATTATTTTTATTTAATGTTTTATTACCTAATATTTGTGTTCAGTGGCGTGACGAATTCAACAATTTTCAGAGGCAAGTAAATTAGAATATCCAATAAATGGCTACTGAATACTGATATTTGTTTATATCAATATTAAAATATCTTTTTGTATATTATTCACCTAAATTCTTAATTATGAATGTAAATGATTACCCACCCACCCAGTGGTACCCACCAACCACCAAAAACTGAGAGGCGGCCGCCTCTCGATTACCCCATCGCCACGCCACTGTTTGTGTTCCATTATATGGATACATACTATAATGAATTATTATAGTATTTTTTCTCATTAAAATACTATAATACAGTAGACTCACAGTAACTTGAGTTTTGATAACTCGAAATTCTTGATATTTCGAATTAATAAAATTTCCCTTCAAATAACAGTAACACTTAATGTTAAAAAATCTCGTCGAGTCGAAAATTAATTAGACAAAATTTTAATATCTCGAATTTATACTAAATAATATACTAAATTCAGTATTAAATATCTATATGTATATATATATATTATCACCACGATTATTTGTCGCTTATGACTTTATTCGTAAAATCCCACCAATACAGTCGATTATTGGAAACTTGAACCTTGATTACCTCATATATTAAATTTCAGTTTTAGTTATTTAACGTTTGTTCTATCAATCGTGCATCATGTAAAAGTACATTATGGCTCAAAAAATAAAACAAACAACATTAACACAATGTTGTAAATGAAAATAAACAATTCTATATAAACTAATCCTTCAAAAATAATATGTAATACCTATATTTAATATATATATATTATAGTATATAAGTAAACTATTTAAAAAAAAAAAGAATTTTTAATTTTTTGATAATTAAATTTTTAGTAGGTCTAAACTTATTACCCCGTTATCTTCGAATTATCCAGAGTAGGTACACTGTATCATGTTCAAATTCGAATAAATTAGGTCTGTATATAAGGCCCAATAGTAGAACTAGACATTTTTGAGTAGGATCATAGCTCTTCAGGTCCAAAAATAATTATATTTTATTAGAAAAATCAAAAAAAAAAAAAATCAATCATTACACAGTGATAACATAAGAAATATTGGATGACAAATAAGCTGGTCTTTGTCAAATTAATTAAGGAGACTTTCAAACACTACTTCAAAATCATCACTGAATTTTAATATTTATGTGTTACATTTAACATAACAATTTCATGCAGCATAAATATTGGTATAAAATTATACCGATCATTAAAAAAAAATGTATTTATAATATTGGATTTGCCTACGCATATATATATATATATATATATATATATATATATATATATATATATATATATATATATATATATATATATATATATATATTAATTTTATTATTAAAAAAAATTATAACGGACACAACATTTTTCTCAGTTTTGGAAATCATGGAGTCTTATGTAAGCAAATTATGCAATATTTTTGAGGTAGATAATTATATGGTATGATATAGTAGAATATGGATATTTATGGTGAATTTTTTATATATATATAATGTAATCCATTGGTTTACATTAAAAATTAAATACTAGTATTTTAAGACAACAAAATATGAATAATAAATAATGACTTTATAAAATGTACATATAGAAATATGATATAGATATATTTAAAATATCATAATTACAAAACCACGAAAAATGGAAATAATAACTGTATGAATTATAAAATGACCCACAGGGTTATTTAGAATTATCTAACTTGATGATAATGGAAATATATTTGAAATGGCAATTAATCATATTACAATTTTGATAAATTTTGGTTATTCCTTTGGAAGATGTTACTACGATTGATTTATATTATACTATTTAAGTACACAAAAAATATATGTGTGTGTAAGACTGGACGCACACCAGAGCGATACGATATATGCGATATGCGATATGCAATTTACGATAATAATATCGTGAGTGAATAATTATTGTGAGTGGAGCAATACAATAATTATTATTGTATTGCTCCACTGACACTTATAGCACACAACCCCTACGATATTATGATATAGGTAATAAAAGTAAAACTATGGAAAAAGTTTTAAGTACATTTTAGTATTAATTTAGTACTGATTTACAATGGAGTCCAGCGAAGATGATGTAGTTGTCTCAATGTTATACATATATGAAACGTCGACAAAAAAGAAAAATAAGAAAATTTTGGATTCATCCATACAATATAATAAATATTTATCATAATTGTGTTATAACTACAAGTGAACTTTAACTGGATGCTGTAAAATTTCAGAGCTATTATTGATTGAGCTAAGAGTCGTTTAAGGTTATAATTGAACTTACTCGACCAAATATTAAAAAAAAGGATACATATTATCGATTATCGATCCCAGTGGAAGAATGCCTTTTAATTTGTTTACGATACGACTGACAGGCTAAGTTCGTGAGACTATAGCGATAATTTTCGACTTGATTAGTTTATCTCGTGTAATAAGTTTTTGATGCTAACAGTCGCAATCGCTTTGGTGTTAGCAGTAATTTAATTTTATAAATAAATACATATAAACTATAATAGACGATAATTATCGTACATCGCATATCGAGTATCTCATAAATAGTATCGCTTTGATGTGCGTTCCGTCTAAGAGAAAATGTGTTGGTTTCAAATTACTATGAGCATATTTCCTTTAGATTTATAAAATGACAACGATTGGAATTTAAAATTTGATTGGCTCATAATAGATGAAAACGAATTTAATTTTAAATATTTGTTATTTAATTATATTATAAATATAAATTTAAATTAATACGATACCTATACTTAAAATGCTGTATTAAATAATATCGAACTTAATAATGAAATTAAATTTAAACTTAAACATAATTTTGTTTTCTCGTCTTCATAAATGAGCTTGAATCAAAAGAAAGATCTTGTAAGTGTATAATATATATAAATGTGCTAGTGCATGTGTGCGTACAGGAGCGAGCGTGCGATTGTGTGTGTGTGTATGTATGTGTATATATGTATTTGTATTTATCTTATAAGCACTTGTATATAATTATTGCAGTATTTGTATAATCGAACTTAATTCGTTCAAATAATTTAATGAAATTTTAATGAGTTTAGTAACGAAACAGAACAGAACTTTTTTCAATAAACGTATTACAAAATATTAATATCATATAGGCTTATAAAAATAAAATGTTATCGTTGAAATTTAAAATACATTTTTTTTTAGTTGTAACTATCATATATTATTCGATTTTATATTAACAAAATATGTTAAAAGTTATATACTAAAAAAATACAACTAATCACTGATATTCAATATAGATGAATTATTTTTATGATTGACTAAACTTAAGTTTTCTAAATAGTTCTTAATATAATTTTTAAACTAAAAATATTTTTGAACTATCGTTATATTTAAATATATCATATGTATTTGTGCATCGTAACATAATTCTACTTGACAAAGCTGTGTTGTTTAACCAAGGCTTTTACGTCGTACAAATACATCCAATTATTGTTATATTTCTATCACAAAAATTACTTTGTGAAGGTTTCTCTTTAAATTGTATGGATTGGTTTTACATATTTAGTTTCCATAAAAATATTACTGTCCTGACCACTATAGTAGTTATATTATATCTATAAACAGAGATTTATATTTATTTTTCCTCCATAACAGATTTGTGAGACTCAATTTCAGAAATAAGCATAGTTAGGTTAGATTAAACACCAAAACACACATTCTACAACACTAAAATAATTGAAATTACAGTTAAAATGTTTCTAAACCTTGGCCAAAATATTTCCTGAAAAAAATCTTCTTTTTTTTTACAAAATTGTAGCCTACTTAGTTAGTATAACCTATTGAAACAACAACAAAATGAAAAAATAAAAATAAATAATAAAAAGTACAATTGTACTATCATTTTATGTTTAACTGCTCATAGTATTTCATCAACATTATATGATAGGCGACCATTGAGTTGGATCCTAATATTAGGTAAAGTGTTAAAATATAGGATCTGTAGGTAAAGTATTGAATTAGCTCTATATATAATTTTCAAACAAGTGATTCTCAAAAAATAAAAGTTGAAAAAGTATGCGATTTTAATATTTAATATTTTTAGCGACATAGGCCCCAATGAATTCTGGAAATTATTTAATCGTTAATCCGATAACGCATTTAAACGGTCAAAATAATCGTCGTATACATAAAATTGAAATACCTATAAATAAGAGATTTTTTTAGTAAAATCATATTGAATGCAATAGGTGTTCGCAGTTCATCACAATCTATTGCAGTTCATTGTAATTTTTTACAATTCGTACTTATATAGTTTAATTATAAAATTAATTCTGTCGAAAATTTTTCTTTTCTTTTTTAACATTGTTTAATACAATTAGTTTCGACAATTATAATAAGAAAATACAGAGTAATACAATATATACCACTGAAGAGTGAGAAAAATAAAATAAAAATAAAAAGTGCCGAAAAAAATATTACGATTAATTTAATAATGTACTGTTTTTATATCTATAAATACACTTTAACGACGCGTCAAGCTTAATGATTTTCTATATATTAATTTTTGATTTATTTAATTATTATTATATTATTATTATTATATTTTCTACATTTCTGCACAATTGTTGTATTATGTTTTTAAAATAATTTTGTTTGAAAAAAAAGATTTATTAAAATGTAGAATTCTCTATATAACTATATAAAATATATAAACGTGATATCGTAAACCTTGTGTTTGGATTAAGTTGTTTGATTAAGTTTGTGTTAAAATTAAGAATCAAAACAAATTAATTATTAATTGTTACTATCGTAAATTATTCTAGCAAATAACATATAACTTAACATTATTAATAACATTTTGGTAACCAATATATTTATTTATAAATAAATGTAGGGAGCCAATTCAAAGATACTTACTAGGGATAAACATTGGTTACCTGTATTTGGAAGCCAATTAAATTGCTCTAATATAATATACTGTTTAAAATATTAGTTATTTAAACGTGTTATTTCAAAACTGTAAGATATGTTTATATTTCACTTTATTTATATCTATAATATTCTTAAAAATTCACAAAAAATTTAAAAATTTAAAAAATATAATAAATAAAATCATATTAACTTACATAATAAATTCATGCTTGTTATTAGGTCATAGAACTACACGTGAGAAAATGTTTTGATTTATTGACCACCAGTTCACCACTATACATAGTACATAATATATACTATATATACATAATATATATTATTCTATACGTTATATAACGCAATAAGATTTAAGTTATAAATATATTCCAATACTTCATAAACATTATAACACAAATTTGGTATTTTCACCTAAAACAATATTTTATGTTTGAACCTACTTTAACATCAATATAAAGATACAGCAAATCGTCAACCACTCCAGAACAATTTTCTGTGACATATCATAAATAATATAGTGTTCATAATGAATCAGTTATTTAATCTAGTAATTTCTCAAAGTTTGAAAATATATTTTTACAATCTTTCTAATATTATTAATTTATTGTTATAATTAATGATAACCAAATGATACCAATGTATTTTTTTTTTGTCAATATTCTTACACATTATCTAGTGTAAAAGAACACTTTGAACACTAATTTGTATTCAATAACATCTGTATTAAAAATATATCTAATACCTACTTATAAAAATAAGGTAAGTTAAAATGAAGACGATTTAAATATATTATAAACAATATAATTCAATTACCCATCATTAATATATACACTTTTCCTATTTAAATGTTTATATTTAGAAATAATGATAAATTATATACCTATTACAGTCATAACTCAGATTTTCCGAATGAAATGTAAGTTAGTAATTTGTATACATTTTAAGTCTCACAAATTGATTAGTCGATAAATCTAGTATAGTTTAATGTAATTCGTTTACCCTGTCCACGGCAACACTTTGCCCGAGCTCTCGAAACTCGAACTCCTCACGTCGTACTTGTGACCTTTGAAACCGATTTGATTGTGCAGGTCGACACCGAGCCTCCTCATTGAACCGTCAGGCACGGCGACCGGTCTGATGTTCCTTTGCAGGTGCCTGCCAGTGGATTTCATGTTTGGGAAATCACCGGGCACCAGACGACGGTGAGATCGTGACGAAAACGTTTTTCATTTTACGCCACTAGAACGAATCATTCAAAAAAATACGGATACGGGACGGAAAAACTAGAACGCGGAGTGTAGTGCGTACTGCTAGACGAGCGGCGAGAGAATCGTTTTAAAAAAAAAAAATATTAAAAGATAAACAAATTCGAAACCCGGCAATGTTGACGGTACGGGAAAACGAGAAATCCGGCGCCCGTAAACTTTTCGAACGGAACGGAACGAGCGCGGCGGATAAAATCGAGTCGGGCAAAAGCCGGTCGCGACACTGAACCCGACGGCGCGGAGTAGCACACTTGTTGTGAACACCAACGACAAACGCCGCGCTTGCGTTCGCACATCGCCGCTACCGCCACCGCCGCCGCCGCCGTCGCCGCTGATCGCCATTTTTTCCCTTTTGTTCGTTGCCACGCGCATAATATAGCCGCGCGTACAACTTACGCTTAAGTTTAGGCTACCCCTCCCCCTCCCCTAACCATGTTCATCGATGTCTCTGTTGGACCTCTTTGGACGGTTAGAACTATCGTTTAGGACTAAAATGATTCCAATCCGTTTTTTCTTTCTTTCTATAAACCCGATTATTACGTGGAATCGTTTATTATATTGTGTAGTGGTCTGTTTTACATCCAGTGGTATAATACGAATCATTGTGTACGACTCCAATCTATCGCATGTTCAATATTATTCTATATGACGTAATATCAAATGTAAACTCTCAGTTGTATAGAAATCGGAAACCGTATTGTCATCGTTTTCTTCCGTTTCCTAAAACATAACGTCATATAAGTACAGGTTGACGTCGAATCATGAGTGACGGGATTGTTAATGACAGTTCTAGACCAAAACAGATAATTAAAAGCATACCTACGAATCTATAAAAAAAATATGCGTGCAAACTAAACGTAACAAAAAAATACAAAAATACGTCATTAGAACTAAATAAAATTTCGAATACATTTTTTTTTTTTTTATGTTATCTTTATAAACATACTTTCAAATAGTTCAGCTCATTTTGTTATAAATTAAATGTACGACAATTATTTTAGATCGAACTCTTATTATTTAAATACCATTTATGTTCGGGTCAAGTTTGAAAATTACGCGCGTCTTACCAATTTCGCGCAAAACTCCGACACGCAACAGACCGATAAATAACGCAGCGTCGTATGTACAAACGTGGTTATAGTATCGGTGAGGTTATGTTTATCTCTTCCATCTTTGTTTAAAATAAGTTGTACATATTTTTTATTTAACTTTCACGCTCGTTTTTCGGGATGTCGATTTTGGTCTTATTTTATAATTGTGTTGTCTCGCGTGTCTTTACATTTACCTATCGTGAATTAGACTTGATACTATGAGTTGTGCTCGGAACGGCCGTTTGTTTACTGATATCACGCGGACGAATTGGTAATCGTCGTGGTAACAAGCCTTTGATTATTATAATTGTTATTATTAAATATTGTATTCATTGTTATTGTAACTGTGCATTGTCAATAAGGTTTTGTATCAAATTGCACCATTAGGCCTAAATTTAGCAAATGTGTTCTAATTATATAATAATTTATGCTACCTATTATACTCATAGCATACACTCTACAACTTATTTGTTATTATTATTATTTACATACATACGTATTGTATCTATCCTTTATGAAAATCAGTGTTAGACTAAATAATAATTTAACCTAAAACTGATTTTAACCAGTAACAAACCAATCGGCGAACAGTGTTAACAATTTATATTATTAAAATATAAATGGTATGTAGTATATACCATGTGTACTATATATACTGCTTATATATTATGTACATATGTACCAAATATCTATAAAATAACGAAGAGATGCATGAAATCTTGAAATGTGAAAACATTTACACAACATATACAATACGTAATTAGATAAGTAGTATTCATTTTTTATCGGTCAGCTGAAAAGTGCAGCTAATGTGTATGAGTATTTGTTTTGGTTATTTTAATTATTATTATCACCATCAAACATCACTGATAAAACTCCTCTTATCCCTTCAATATGCCTGAATAATTGTTGTGTACATTATCTTTATCTAAAGATTTTCAACAAAGTATTAATATACACTTGTGCTCCAAAATATATACAAATATTTTCAAAACTGTCAAATAATGTAAGCAATTGATAACGATCTATAGGACTACGCTCTTTGTCCTGTAATAACTACCGTTGAAATATGAAACCGATATGAATGGATTTAAAACCCTGAAAAATGGTCACACAATTATATTCAACGATAATTTTTGCCAGTTTAATAATCAATATTTAATATGATCGGTAATATATGTCAACATTACTATGTCTTAATTGTAGTAAAAACAATAAACATTGTTTAATTATTCTAATATTGATGAAGGTGCAATAATTTATTTAAATATTTGCTCTTGCATGGAATCGTAAAATGCGCGATGACATCAGTTGCGGAGTAAATGAAATTCGCTATATCGGCGTATGATTTGGTATTCAAATGCAACAACGAGAGTTTTGATGCACGTAAAAAGCGAAAATAAAAAAATAACATAAAATATGACGTGTGATCATGTATATGTTTACATAATATTTTCGCGCATTCTCTAGCTATATCTAGTCGAATGGCGATACCCTCCTCCTATCTACATAATTTTTTTTTTCCAATTCACACGTTGTAGTCAATGAAGAAAAAACAAATACAAGATGATAATAAAATTTAAACTACCTACTTGGTTTTCGTTTTATTTTAATTTTTTTATATCATTTTTTGTTTGTTTTAGGTCTTTATCTCTAGATAGGTAAACAGTATTTGTATATGTTTAACATAATATTACATAAACGCATAAGTACGTTCCTCAAGGAAATTCAATTCATTGACCTTTTAAAACGCATTTTTTGATGGTTTCATCATTATTTCCGAGTAATCTAGTTATACAATACTACTGTTATTAAGTTAAAAACTAAATAATTTAAATCTCTTTTCGCAGTGAGTTATTATTATTCTTTTTTAGAAAAAAACCTTTTATACATGTCTTGAATAGTTTACGTTGTGATTCTTCACGCATTATATAATAATATATGTATATTTTACATTTTATATTATATCTACGAGTACTTGAATTGCAGACTTAATCGTGTTCATAAATCTTTTCTGTTTCTAACTTGAACCAAACGAAAATCGAAAAGATTATCTTCTTGGATTATTTGACATGCCTATACTTATATATTTATGTATTGTTGTATTCGAGTTTAAAACAATAAACTCTGGAATCCTGAAATCCGGGACAAAAATTTAAATGCAAAATTTCAGCAGTACATAATCCTTTTACCATATAATAATAATAAAAATAAAAATAATAATAATTATTTACAAAAATTAAAAACTATAGCTTTCATTACACAATGTATAAGGTATTTTCGTTTAAAAATTATTAAATAAAAATAATAACTAAAATTTAAAAAAAATGTATGAAAAAATCACAATTATTAGTTTATTAATTGTCATTTTTACCTTTTTATGTAATATTAAATTCCCTTCCGATATTAAACCGCATACAGTTTGTTATGATGCCCAGTAATTATTATATTACACGAACAACAACTAAATTGATATTAATTTCGGACGCTCGAAGTGTATCTGATGTACAACGGCTGTGGTTGAGTCGTTGACCAACTGACGCGTGTCGTGCGTATAATAATTTATGTATATTAAATACGTTTAATATTTTTTATAAACGTAACTCCATATTTACTACGCTTGGATTAGTGCGAGATAATACCTACAACAGTAAAATATAATAACATTTGATACTCACCTGTTAAAATGTATTCAATTCCTGAGGGAACAGCGTGAAAATTGTAAATTAAGTTTCGTTTTATCTACTACAAAATGTTAATTTATAATATCTTCGACACATTATTATTATTTTATTTGGAAAGTCCCAATTTATAAATTATCTTTTTTCGGTTGTCGCATTAAACTTGACTACATCAATCATAATTATTCCAATTTTTTTTTTTATTAAATACATTTTTTTTGACATTCCAACCGAAATAATTATTGTATTGTACTGTTTTGCGTGGCCACCGAGTGTCTAGATATCGAGTCGTCGTAGTTGCATAAAGTTCACTTAAAAATAGTATATGATTGGATTATATATACGCTCAATAAAAGCAATTTGCTTAGACTTCAATATTTTTCTTCTATAATTTCGGTTCATTAGATTTTTTAGATAATACAGTATAAAAATTGTCATATTATATTACATTTGGGCAATGAAGTACATCTACCGTAGATGTAGCATAAGTTACCAAGCTCTCTCGCACCGTAGCCAGGGTAAAAAATATATAATGATATAACCTAACCATACGAATCTTCAATAAAGAAACAAAAATAATAACTAAATCGCCGCACGAATCTTTTCTATTACATTCCGACTGACCAACCGTGATTGAATGTCACACCATTTGAATCCAGCGAACCCTAATCTGATTTCGAGTTGCTGGTTCCTATAGCCAGATAGAGCCCGCGGGTAGTAGACACTGGTATTCAAACACTGCCTCTCGGCGAAGAAGATAAGGATGGGAAATAACGAATATGGCCTCCCAAACGGCGATATCACGCAACAGCCGACACGGGATGGTGGTTCTGCCGTTTTGCATATCGGTTGCGTAAAAACGCAAGCTATGTTACGAGCAGTGGGGCCTGTCGATGATTTTAAAATTTACTCCGAAACCGTTACCGGAAGCTCTTCGTTTCGTGTGCTAACGTAATGGGTTTACTCATCTATAGACTAAGTAAATAAAGATCAATTCGTATTTATTGCATGCGTAAAAAAAAAAATCCGTTTAAATTGTTGTTACATTTGAGGGACAATTTACTTGATGAATTATGAGTAATTATTTATTAAGTCACCGGATACTCGCGAAGACAAACATCTTTGTACAAAACAAACGGACAGTGATTCGATTTTAAGTTTAAATTTATGCATGACCCTCTTTTCAAACATACCTATTTTGAATGTGCAAAGCTTACCTTAGGTTAGGATCGACGCATAACATTCAAATAATTATAAGTATTTGGTTTTAATCTACGTCACCAAATAATAAAGTATATTCATACATTTTGTAATTAACAAGGATTATATGAATTTATGTAGTTTATTTTTTTTAATATTATCTTTAGTCTGTAGTATTATTACATTGAATCTGATTCCTAACCTAACCTACAATTCCAGAAGGATTATTTTTTGAAAATTTTTAATTTTTTATTTTATTTGTATCCTACCTATTTTTACTAATTTTTTTTGTATTGATATGATGAATATTTAATAAAAAAAAAAACAAATCTTCCCTTGGTTATAAAATCATACATACACCTTCTAAAATCGAAAAATAATACAACGCAATTAATTGAATATTCATAATATTATTGAAATACCACGTCTTGTTTGTGCAAACACTGGTCGTTGACAGTTGATGGAATTATGTTCGACAAATTTGGTGACACGATTGAAATTTAATTTTATAAAATTGTGTAATAAATCACAATAAAATTTGATTTTCAAAAAGTTATTTAAAGTAAACTCAATTTAGTAGCTCCATACGCGTTACCGATATTATTTATTCTAAATATATGTATACTTGAGTTCGATGAAAGTTTTTATTGTATATATTTATATAAATATATGTATATCGATACCAATAAATCGTGATGTCTTTTAAATAAATCTAATAATAACATTCACATTTTATGCTGCACACATTCAGTGTGTGTTATTGTTATGTAACGTGTTCGGTTAGTCTCTCGTAACGGTAATATGGAGGGAGATTTACGCGAAAATCCAACTTTTCGGTAACTAAAATAACAACTATTTTCAACCAAATTGTTAAATACAATTTGTTCGGACACATTATTTTAACAACATGTCATGTCGTATGTGTACGTACGTGTGATATTATATAAAGAAAAAGGGTTTATGAATAAAAGAAACTAAAACGTATTATTATTTACCTTGCGGTTTGCAATTTAAGTATTTCGTAACTATATGTGCTTGCACGCACGCACACACTCACGTATTTGTACTTAAAAATTTTCTTTCATAAATATTAAAAATGTCTTTTGCATACCAATATAAAAAACATTAAAGAAAAATATCATGATGTGGGAAATACCAGGAACATATTCGTAAAAATATTGAAGGTGTAAATTAAAATTTATTTTATAAACAACTAAGCTATTCTAGAAAAAATATATTTGCTGATTGCTGCTCCATATTTTTTTTTTAAACTTTATCACAATTTTTTTTTACCTTTAGTAGTAAAACTAACCAATAAATAATTATAACATTATGTTATAGGTCATGTTTGTAAAAAGAGTTTGTATATTTTTTATGGATTCGTTTTTTATTTTATAAAAAATGTCAATAGAAACTTTACAATAGAAAATACATTTTTTGTATGTAACCATCTAATGGGAATATTAATATTACAATATTTTGTCATTATTTTTCGTGAAATCACTATAATAATTACAAATCGATTTTTGTTGTAAATTATTTTTATTATCATTTAGGTTTTTGATACTAATCGATATTATTTTTCTTTTGTTGTAAATATCTGACATAAAATTAAAATGCTATAAGAAAAATATATGCTAATTATAATGATTATTGCCATTGATATGGACAACATTTGAAAAGAGAAGTAAAACTACCTATTTATAATGTATACAATCTTATACTCATATAACTTTATTTCGTTTTTAAAAATAATATATTTTTATATTACTTTTTTAACCATCGATGTAGTATATGTATATGTACATATGATATGTATTTTACTACGGAATATTTAGTTTTCGTATATAACATATCCGTCAAATACCGTATTATTCTAACCTAATGTTGGTGTAGAGTCAACACTGTTCACGATTCATAAACGAATCAGATAAAATATAAGATACATTTTTAATGGTTTTTAAATTGCCTTTAACTTACAATTTAGATAAACACTTTTTTTATCCCTGTAATGTGTTGGAAGTTTTTACACTTATTAAACAAGAAAAATTAACGTATTTTCAATAATATTTTATGCTTTCTCTCGAGTAAACTTTTAAATAATCCTCATAACATTCAAATGAAATTCTTTTATATTTAATTAAATATTAATATAATATTCTTTTATTTTTTAACAATTCAATATCAAACGTTTTACTTTCAAAATTTAATTTTTTGAATTGCTTTCAAAAAAATAATCACATTAAAAAATGTAGTTCTTCCATTGCTATAATAATCAGTTACTAATACTATAACCATAGTTAATAGGTATTTATGGGACGTGCGTGTTGATATTACGTAGTGACTCAGACGTTTTCTTTAAAACGATTTCTCACGAACATGTGCAATGCTGCAGTATATCCAAGGGGACATCAACAAGTGGAAATTCAATGAGAGAGCGGAGGGTAGACAAAAAAATGTACTCGTAATCCCGTGTTAATCGGCGTAAGCGAAATCCTATTTTACGTTCAGTGGTTCGGGAGAATTTGTAATGGTACTATATCGGTTGAACTGTGTGGGTTTATTTTAAATTTAGTTCAGTAAAAATCTACCACCAGAATTTTTGTCTCTCAAAACTCAGCTATTTTAATGTATTGCATGGTGTTAGAGACACCTATAGCGTTAACATAATTTAATTTCTATCAGATCTAAAATTGTTAAAAATCACGTGACAAAGTAACATATTGTAATAGTTTTGAGAGAAAGCGAAACTCGGGAAACGTTATCTGATAATTTATCTATACACTTTTAAACAAATAAGATGATACCTATTCAACAGTGTCCTGTGATATTGTGATAGGTGAAAACCTTGAATCATCCTTTAGTTTTGTAATGTTTAAGAAATATATTTCCCATTCAGATATAAATACTTTTGTTATGATTGTCAGTGTATTCACTCTCCTCCGTCACAATGAGCGCCAACGAGCATACACCAATATCCTGCGTTGGATTTTAAACATCAATTGACGAGCAGGATAGTGAACACACGATGAGTTAGTAAAACGAGGGAAACATACGTCGAATGACCGTTGTTTGCAGTGAATCGTAGTGATGACACAATACCTTGATTTAATGGGGTATGGACTTCAAAAGTTTCTTTCATCAAACTTTGGATATAAAAAAAAAGTATAACTCGGAAAATTTCAAACAGTTTATCATGCGTTCATACGTAAGTACAAATAAAGGATACATATGAAGGTTGGGACATCAGTCAATTTTCTATATTGACGGGTATATATGTGTGGGTGCGTGTGAACTTTTGACACAATAAATTAACTCAGAATCGATAAGGACCATATACATACTATACGTGACGATTTATTATTCAAGCCATCGAACGTTGCAGTATATAATACACAGATGATGTATTATAGTCCGATTTCCCAGGAAAAGAAAAAAACACCAAAAAGACCGAACGTCATTCATCTGCGCATATTATAATATACCAACACACAACAAATAAAATTAAGCATGATCGGATATGGCACAACTTTTATCGGTTCATCCGATAATTCTCTACTCTGTACATTACATCACATGCACATACCCGATCGTTTAATTATGATTGATTGGCGTTTGAAAAAAATAACCTTTCAAAATAATTTGAACACGAAAAATAACCTCCGATATATTTTGTGTTCAAATTTAATTACTATCGAAAACAATCCGTATATATACATATAAGAGTAATAATAATACTTAGGTATAATTATTGCTCCGTAAATGTGATCATGATTAAGGTTTCTGGTGTACCTTTTTTAATGGATGTTCTATAATATTGTAAAAAACATTTTTGTAATAAAAAAAAAAAAAAAATAGGTTTGTCAACTGCAGCAAAGCCGGGTGCGCGTCAATTACACAATCTATGTCAATTATGATTAATATTCGAGTATTGCTAATAATATAGTACTATACGTGTACATGTACAATTGATTAATATAATTTTTTTTTTGTTTAAATAACAATTAAATAAAAATGAATTCAATAGTTTGTTTATATTTTCCCCGTGTTATGGTTTCAGTAGTTGATATCATCGGTCAATTGCAAACTAGTATCGATTACGGTAGGTTGTAAATTGTATAGATTTAGTCGGATCACATGTATTACAAATTTAATTTTAAGGGTTCAAAAATTGTTGCAAAAATCTATTTGACCTATAAGATATGCATGGACAGTATATAGTACATTTAATTTATTATAAAAGGTGACTCGACTGTGAGTCTCCTTCAAACCATTCACAGCCTGTATTATAATTATTTATCAAATTTATTTATTATATTTAATAAATTGATTTTAAATTGTCAATAAACATCACTCTGTTTCTTTAAAAAAAATATTCAACGTCACTATAAATTCGTATAAAATTAATATTTAAGGCAACGCTCTCTCCGATATCTCTAAAGCAATATACAAGTAAAAAATGAACAGTGTTCATAATGATATAAATATAATAATAACTTATGGGATTATTCAAAATAGAAAACTGTATAACTTAACCATATTTGTTCTCCATATCGCTATCAGTATCGGAAATAAGTTCGATCATATTGTTAATCGTAGAAGCAAATTTTATTTAAACCAATGTCTCCAAAAATATAATAATAAACTAAACGGAAGGTTTATTTAATTAATATATTTTTCTTTCACAATCCACGATTATCGAACATAATATTGGTCTACATCGAACATTTTCACCGGATACGACACAATCAATTCGTGTTTCATTATTGCGTTGACAAAAAAAAATAAATACATAAATTCTAGCGTACAATTTTGATGACCCGCAGTGTAATTCAATAATTCGCAAAAGAAATTTCCGTCAGAAGATGATTTTTCGTATGTTCATCCTCTACTCAGTAAGTGAACAACAAAACAGTGATGATACTGCTGGTGACGATTCTGCTCGGAGAAAAACACCTGCCACGATTGAAAATATTTTGTTTATTCGATTTTTTGTATTTTCCACGTACTAACCGTAATACCACTGTGATTTGATTAAACTATCGCTGTATTCATTTGCAGTATGGTTGACCAGTGACCATTATCTACATCATCATCGAACCCTTATATATACCTCTATGGTTCTCATAGCTGAGACCGCCACCAGTTGATCTCGGATTCAGAGCCCACAACGTTGGTAACTGATTGTCAGGTTGTACTTCACTCGTTCAACGATGTACTAATGACGGGTATAAAAAATGGTATAGTTATCTTTTTTTTTGTATTTATTAAGACTTTTTCTTTCGTTCTTAAGAACTTTTGTTCGACGACCAGGTTCAGACTTTATAGAGAATATGTAAGTATTCATAGATGGTAGTTTAGAAAACTATTTTTATCAATAATAGAGCTATTTATGTGAATATATAATGTGAGATACAGATTGAATAAATATTGAAGAAAAAAATAATTAATTCTTGTAAAATACTAATTATGAACGAACAAATGTGTAATAGTAATTTTAACTTTGAAGATACTGCAAAATAGCAGCTCATAATTTACTGTGACTATAATGAAATTGACTACAATTCGAGTTATGTTGGATTTTTTAATTATAAAACTCTCATTAATTTTTTTTCAAGAAAAATTTAAAAATTGGATTCTGTTGAAATAATACATAATTACCCAAACATATATACATCGTATAGGAATAAATGGAAAGGTTATTTATATGTGGACGTTTGGACATAGGCATTTGGACGTGATCTTTTGGATGTACTGCATGTAAAAAAAGAAAAAGAAATTATTAATTGATCTGTAATATCAAAAATTATTAGATATATACAATTGAATTATATTTATTAAAAAAATATCTAAAATTAAAAATGTTTTGGTATAAATAATAATTTTTAAGATAAATATTTTGTGGTATTTCACGTAAAAATGATGCGTTAGTTCTAGTTACGTAACTTTGAACAATTCTTACAATTTTTTTAATCCTATTAATAAATTTCATTAATTTTTATGAAGTACTTTTACCTAATTCAAATTGGCAAAAAATAACCCACTTCCAGCTTGTACTATACTTAAAGAATTGATAAAAGACCACCAATTTAGATGTTGGACTTTCATTTCTTTATACATTTGCCTATGATTTAATAATGTATATATAAATCAGAGCAACAGAACTAGTGTGTGTCTGTGTGTGTGTATGTGTGTGTGTGTGTGTGTGTATATATATATACAGAGTGTTTCACGATGAACTGACAAATGCAATAACTTTTGTTCTATATTTTGTTTATCAGTGTTATAGCGATTATCGATTTTGAATTATTTTTTCCCAAGAAATAATTTGTTCTATTTATAACCATTCATATTATTATACTACGTTAGTATCATAATTTTTGATTATTCCTGATAACGAAAATCGCTATAACACTGATAAACAAGAAATAAATTAGAATTTAAACAAACTTTAAAAATTGTTTAAAAATTATTGACTTAACCTAAGTAAAAGCTTTTGACGCCAACATTTTTCTAAAAATCGGATTTACAAAATGGCTATCTTGATTTTTTTTTAAAATTAAATAGAAAAAATTTTAATTTTGCATACATGTTAGAAAAAAAATTGAAAAATATTTTGAATGTAGTGCAGACGAAAATTGACAATTAGAAAAAAAAAAAATTTGAAAATGTTCAATAGAACAAAAGTTATTGCATTTGTCAGTTCATCGTGAAACATCCTGTATATATAAAACATTGTATAAAGTATTATAACTATAATAAATAGTTATATGATAACTTTTTATAATAATAGTAATATTAATAATAATAATAGTAATTTCATAGTATTATATTTATTTTAATTACATATTTATCTTACTAGAACTATAACTAGGACTATGTTAAATGGTTAAATCCAGTTGTCCTAGATCGTATACATAAATTGATGTCTGTCTGTTGAAATTTAAAAAATATATAAATTATCAGATAATTGCACAAGGATTTTTCGTGAAAATTCTAAAAGTTGCAACTGCATGGGTAGGTACATCAGATATACGTAAAACTGTCTTAATGTATACTAAGATTGCATTCGATGTTTATGCTTTGAAGTAGTTTTGTATCTGAAATAGTTAAACGATTTATTTAATCAAATTTATTATTCTTACCATCCAACCGAAAATAGTCAAAACATTCGGAATATTTCGAAAACATCTTTCAAAAAAATTTTAATACTACTAACTGACAATTCACTGCGACAATCACTCATGAATTCAATAATGTAAAGAGACAGTGATTTTTAAATAAACCTTAAGGATTATTATAGATATGATCGTATTATAACGAATTATTACCAATCGGCATATCACATGTTAATCGCAGTGTTAACATTTTTACGTTTTTTACTTTTTTGTAATAAATAACTAATTAAATCGTTAGTGTAACCAACTGAAAAAAAGCATAATTTCTAAAATAATTAATTTACGACGCAATAAGAAGTACTTTTACGTTAACAAAATATTTTCTCACCGCAGGCACAGATAAGAAACCGCTAAATGAAAATGTTTTTAAAAACTTCTAGCTGGTTGCGATTATAAACAACTAATATACATAATATTATCGTACTACGTTGAGATTGTTAAGCATTACCTTAAGTTGATCATTGGTTTAAAAATAATCCCATTCGTAAATATCAGGAGTGTGTCAGTGTTTGAAAATCTAAGAACCAATCTCTAAATACAATATAAGATAATCTATAAAATATTCTGATTATTCATTTGATAATTTTATAATATACCGGCGTGTAATGTAAGCTTTCTCTTGCACTTAGCCATTTTTCAGTTATAATGATGTAAAATTTATTTGATGTAAATTTGGATAATGTTCAGAGAACAATACTTAAATTAGTAATATTTTATGTTCATCACAAATTGGTAGTTTTACGTCGATTATGTTTACAGTATATAATTTTTTCTGGTAAAAAATACTTCAATATGAATGATATTGTGTAATTTTACTATCATTTTTAATACCTATTCGCCTTTCCAGATTCTGGATTTACAGATAACTTTATTTAATTGCTTATACAATTTATACAATTTGGTAAAACAAGTATGAGTAAATGCACATATATTTGGGTCAGGGCGTATTCAGCTCTTCTTCCAGGGGGGGGGGGGCGAAATTTGAACTTAATCATAGGTTCTTATAAAAAAATTTGTACATAAACGACAGTGTACAGATTATAAATAAATTTGCGGATCAAAATTTTTCGATCGTTTCAACTTCTAATTTTTACCCACTTTCATAACCCATAACATTAATTATTTTAAATACATTCAACAATATCCAGAGGGGGCGATCGCCCCTATCGCCCCTCCCCTTGTATACGCCCTGATTTGGGTGTGAGAACATGGATGGATAAGCTACTCATAGCTTACACTCAGACTTTGAAAATTTTAGTTAGGTTATTGGGTTAGTCTAAAATTGGATTGGATAGATTTTTCGTAAGTATGTTTGGATGTTCAGGAAATGAATTATAGTAACTTTTGTAGAATTTAGAGGTTGCAACATTACGTTTGAATGTAACGTATGATTATACGTAATGTTTTGTATTAGGAAATTTTTTACTTTTTGAATGATTGTTTTTGCTTTTTTGCTGAGTCCTATATTACAGGAAAATAGAAAATTAAAATAACTACGCTTATTGTATAGAAAGCTCGAAATAATTGACAATACACAAAGTTTCTGAATATTTTTACGTTTCTTTTGGACTCTAAACGTCTAAACTATTGGTTTTTTCAAGAACGTGTTTGTTTTTTTTTTGACAAAAACTTTTTATGGCAGTACGTTTGGCTAAAAAGTTTCACGTAGTAGCATGTCTTGTAAGCAAATTACATTTACAAACTAGATTAAAAATGTTTCAATTATTTCGCCACGCCGAATAATCGCAAGAAAATGTAAGACCCGGGAGAGTACATTTACCGTTAAATTTAATTTCGTGTATTTCGAGCTGTTTGTAAAAACATTTTTTTTTTTTAATTACAAATTTATAATAATTATAAATATGTAAAATAATTACTATTTTGAGTTTTGGTGGAATAGGTTAAACATATCTGTTTCGTAAAAATAATATTAATTATACTTTAATAATGATACCATATTCATGTATATATGTACATATATATAGGTACAGGCGGGTCATTATACCTTAACGTTTTCCATAGAGGTATAACATATAAAAAATAAGAAACCACTGTGATCCTTCTGTATACTAAACAATATACATATTTTATATTTATATATTTGGAGTGCCAAACGTTATGTCGTTGAAAATCGATCTTGAAAATAATATATCGCTCTAAACTTCACAGAGAATGGTATTTAGAATGATAAATCACCTCGAAATTGAAAAAAAAACTTCATGGTCATTTTAAAGTTCTGGCCAAGTAAGTTATACCAAAAATCCGATACCATGAAATTAATTCCGTTCGAGGATAAGGAAGTGGAGCGAACTCCAATAATTCCGGAATCTTCATGTCCGGCTGACTCTGCGTACAATCATAGTAAACTCAAAGAGAGGAAAACGATCGTATTTATATTTTGCATGTATATAACTATAAGTTTTTTTTGAATACTTTGCAAAGTATTTTGGCGTCTAAAATGTTCTTAGAAAAAAAAAAAGAAAAGTTTTTTGATAAAAAAAAAATAAAACAGACTCATATTTACTTTATTTTGCATCGTAGTGAATAATATAATAGTATTATACCTATATTCGTATATGTTTATTTTATTTTTATTATTTCACGGCTATCCGGGCTTAGCTGGAATAAAATATTTTTTGATCAAGACCATTATTCTCCGTTCTTCTTAGGAAATTTCAAAAATTGTGTTTCCTAACATAATGTAATCGTCCGTTAAGAGTAAATTATAGTTATAATAAATCCAAATATTTGACGCCGTATCATATTTCGGTTATTGTACGACGTAGTTATTTCCTCAATGCACAACGTTATAAATTCGTCGCGTCATACCAAAGATTCAATAGTATATGGATTCGGAAGAAAAAATTAAGTACATACCAGTATTGCAAACCTACATTATTTTATTAATATAAACTTCAAAGACATTTTCACAGCGACAAAACAAACCATCTCGTCAGTGGCGTACCCAAGGGAGATTGAGAGGTCAGAAGACCTACAGATTTTTTTTTCATTATTACTTGGCTCCTATTTTGATTTTTGACAAAACTTCATCAAAGGATGGAACGATTTTTATTTAGTGTTGCGTGCCGTCAGTTCAACAATGGTAGTTGAGGAAAAGGATAAAAGATTGACTCATAATTAAGTTATTACTTTTATTAAAATATTAAGTCCAAAATATTAATGTAATTCATAAAACAAACTGGCGTGAAGTTGCTTGACCGGACTAAAACACATCTGTTAGGAACCCCCTTATATACTTAGATCTCGTGTGAATCATTTGACCCGGATATGGTTATTATTATATTTAAAATTATATACAATAGATTATTATCGATAATGAATAGTTGCGTGCCCAACTCTGGCATTGATCAATTTTACTATTCCTACATTCCTTCGTATTTCACATTTCTTACAAGGATTTATTATTATTGATCATTGTAATGATTTAAATCCTAAAACACTAAAATCATATATCATCTTGTGCGTATTCGTATATTTTTTTAAAATAATGCTAGTAGTAAAATTTAATCTATGACTTATGTAAATCCCAGTTTAGTGGTTGTCTTGGGAATCTTAATTTACATATGTCCGTAACATGTTGATCAATTAACATGACGATGGTAGTATGAATTATTCTATTACTTATGTAGCTCCCTGAGTAGTGATTATTTTGGAGACCCTCATTTATGTATGTCGTAACATTAGTTATTATTTACTAACTTATTAAAGTAATTAAAGACAATTAGATTATTATTTCTTATAAAAAATAATAACAAACTGAAACCATCTACGGTATATAATTCTTATGAAAAAGATAATCCATCCACTTCGTCTACTCTCCGTATAAATTTAAAATAAATAATTAGGGTTGTTAAAAAATATTTTTAACAAAATAATCAGTTTTTTTTTAATAAATTATATATACAAAAGAAGAAGTCGTTTTATTTATACTATTTATAACTCGAGAATGGCTGAACCGATTTGACTAAAATTGGAGAGGAAGTAGCTTAGAACCAGGAGACGGACATAAGACACTTTTTATCCCGTAAAACGTGTCATATAACGTGGTATAACAAAATGCAACTGACAGCAAAACGAGAATTTTATCAATCAAAACATCATAAGTACGTTATAGAGAAGTTTCGCTGTATAAAATATAAAGTTGTACAACTATCAACTAAATTATTTATATAATTTATAATTGGTTTTCTTTGTCGTCAATACAAATTATAGATCACACGCAACTGCGATACTGATAACGGTCGTAAAATCGCTAATTTATAATTATACTTGCAGTATCTACTGGTCGGCGTACACACACGCAAACAACACGTATCACACATTTTCTATGTACAACTTTGTTTTATTGTGCCGATATTATCATTAACAACACCATGCCACAAAAACGTGATCAAATAGCCGTAGTGTAACTAGGACTCGAAACATTGCCAATGAAAGAACTAAAAAAGAACAAGATGTTGCACGTGAAGAGCGTCGCGTTATTATGTCTCGACTTTGTAATTCTCAATCACAAGAGTAAAATGAGGCAGTCCATAAAATGGCTTGGTTGGCAATGCGAAATTGTCAAGAAAATCTTAAAGATTAACAACTAGATAGTTTTTGACGCACAAGAAAAAATTTATCAAGTACTGATTTGAATCGGTCAGCGTTTTAATACGATTGCAGCACTGATTACTACTTGCAAACTAGCGTTCATATTGGGTCAATGGACGTTGTTTGCAAGTATTGTGGCGCATTGAAGTTTTTCGAAGAAACGCCAGGATTGTGCTACCTTAGTAAGAAAGTGAAATTATTAATATTTAAGGATAATATGTCAAAAGACATTTTACATAGAATTCGTGTTAGTTCCAGAAATTCCGATCTTGAGGAAATACATAATCGGGCCTTGCTATTGATCGATGACATGTGTTACCTCACGTGCAGTAGTTTGTTAACCAGGGTAGAAATATCAGTGCCAAATCGTGAAATGAATAACGCATTTAATCGAGAACTGGAACGGGAACGTGAATATGATCATCAGAAATTAGATTTAATAGTTCAATCAAATGTACCCCTGTTAAATTCCCAACAAAAGGAAGGTTTTGATACATAAATGAAGACAATTGATAATGTAAATGATGGTTTATATTCCCTAGATGCCCCTTGTGAAACTGGTAAGACATTTTTTATGTCGGTAGTTTTAGCCACTGTTCGTGCGAGATCTAACATTACGGTTGCAATTGCTTATTCTAGAATAGCAGCCACATTGTTAGAAGGATGCCGTACGACTCATTCAGCATTAAAATTACTGTTAAATCTTCAAATTATTGAAAAACCAACATGTCATATTGCAAAACATTCCGCAATGGACCAAAGTTTTATGAGTGTCAAAAATCATCATCTGGGACAAATGCAGTATGGCGCATAAACGTGCATTGGAAACACTTATCCGAACATTGAAAGATCCACGCAATGACTGAAGATGCTTTTGAGGTACAATGATTTTAGTATCAGGAGTTTTTAGTCAAACACTACCAGTAGTTCCTAGATCAACTGCTGCCGACATAATAAACGCTTGCCTCAAATCATCGAGTCTATGGCTCTATGTAAAGAAACTTCGTCTGACAAAAAATATGAGAATTGCATTGCTGACCAATAAATCCGCTAAAGATTTCTTTGAGCAATTACTGACTATCAGTAATGGTCGAGTACCTGTCGACGAACCGAGCGGATTGATTTCATTTCTCCCTAATTTCTGTAACTTTGTCTTTTCGAAAGACAAACTAATCAACTAAGTATTCCCTAACATCATTAATAACTAAAAAAATAATGAGTCGTTGAATGAACGAGCAATTTCGGCAGCTAAAAATTAAAATGTAGATGGCTTAAACTACATAATTAAGAATGAGATAATTGGTATACGTTATTCATCCAACTTTGTTAACTGTGTAACAAATAATAATGAAACCACTAACTATCCAATTGAATTTTTAAACTCCTTGGATGTGCCTAGCTTACCACCACACAATTTACAACCAAATATTGGCTCCTTAGTAAACATACTTCGAAACATAAACTAACCAAAACTGTGCGTCTAGTGGTAAGTAAATTGATGAAAAAATGTTTTACACCACGAAACTCCGATAAAATTCGAAGGTGAGGAGGTTTTCATTCCGAGGATCCCGATGATCCCAACCGATATTTCGTTTGAGTTTAAACGACATAAATTTCCGATTCATCTTTCATTCACCATGAACTATTCTAAAATTTAGCTCTGTTACACCTATTCTCAAGTCAGGGGATCCATCTTCTGTCCTGAACAGAATAGGCTATAGGCCTATCTCCATTCTGTCTCACATCTCTAAAATTTTTGAATCTCTAGTATTAAATGATATTCGTCGGTCGATCAACCCTATTATTATTGAAGAACAACATGGGTTTCGCCCGGGTCGGTCGACTGTTACCTGTAATTTAGTTTTCAATAATTTCATTTATAACTCTTTTCAACAACGTTCTCAAGTGGATGTCATTTACACAGACTTCCACAAAGCTTTTGATTCCGTTAATCATGATGTTCTAATTTAGATCCTTAAAGCTTCTGGTTTCGGCGAGCCCCTATTGTCGTGGTTTAAATCATTTTTAGTTGATAGATATCAATGGGTCTCGCTTTTTAATTTTAAATCAACTTTTTACTTAGCTTCTTTTGGAGTACCACAAGTGGGGCATTTGTCACCAATACTTTTCAATATCATTATCAACGTCATAGGTAGCGCTCTTCATCACTGTCGTTTTTTGTGTTTTGCTGATGATGTCAAACTCTTTATGCAAATTGATTCGAATGATAACTGCTTAAAACTGCAGAGTGGGTATTAATCGATTCGTAGAGTTATTCGACAAACTTAATCTATCTCTAAACATATCCAAATGTAAGGTCATGACTTTTACCAGATCTTGTACTTCTCTAGTTTTCCCTTACCACCTGCGTGACACTGTAATTTCACGTTGTAATGATTTTATTATGGATCTTGGCTTTAAATTTACTAGCAATCTGGACCCGAGCCTTCACATTGAAATGATTTGCTGTTCTGCTGAACATTGGGCTTTGTTATGAGGTTGGCTAAAGACTTTGGCCTTAAATCTTCTCTTAAGGCTCTTTATTGTTCTATTGTACGGCCTATACTTGAGTATGGTGCCGTAATTTGGGACCCGCATACTGCTGTTAATGCTCGTCAGTTAGAAAGGGTTTAGCGTAGGTTTTTCCGGTTTGCCAGCTATTTAATGGGCATTGATTGTCCACCTCATGACTACACACCTGTTGCCACTAATTTTAGTTTAGTTACTTTAGCTGAGCGTCGATGTTACTTTGGTATTAAATTTTTAAAAGATCTGCTGACTGGTGTTATTGATTCTCCTTCTTTACTTGCCCTAGTTACATTTAAAGTCCTACAGCGTTCCACCCGTTCTACTGCTATGTTTCATATGCTCTTTAGTTCCACCAATTACATGCAAAATGAACCTTTAAGACGTTTGATGTCGCAAGCCAATACAGACCCCACCTTTAACTTTCTTGATTTTTAATTTACACACACCATAATGTATTTATATTGTTCTTGATTTACTATCATCATATAATAATTGTAATATCTTTCTGTACATATATATTTTAATTATAAAGAGCTCAGCCCGTAAATTCTTAATAAATAAATAAATAAATGAACATTAACAAATCACAAGGCTAATCCTTGAAATTTTGTGGTCTGAATCTGGAAAATCTATATTTTTCACAGGGTCAATTATTTGTGGAATGTTCACTGGTTGGAAGATCATCTGCATGATAATGAAACGAAAAATGTCGTCTATCACAAGGTGTTTCGCTGAATAGTGCGACTCATGCACCAAAATACAATAAAGAATCAATAAAAGATTTTTTTTTTTATTTATTATCCTAATAAAATTAAAATCCAATCTACTCATTTATTGCCTCTAAGGCAGAAAAAAGTTTACCTGGTCAGCTAGTAGTATTTATAAAAGTACGTTATAAAATATGAGTTCAATGTTATTTTATACCAATATTTTATTTTTATATCTGTATAAAATATATTGTAATAATGTCATAAACCATGTAAGAAGTAACAAAAATATAAGGTGTAAAATTATTAATTACATACATTTTTATTTTTGAATTATAATTTATAATTGGAATCATTGCCTGTATAATACATTATGAATATGAAAGTATTTGTTCAAAAAACAAGTTAAAAAGATTTGTTGCAATTATTAACACTCAACAAAATATTTATAATTTTAATGAAAATCATGTATGCTCTGCTCAAAATTCAAATAATTTTAAATGTATAAATACAATTTGTATACAAGTAAGCTATCTAAATGGTATAGATAAGTTACTTGTATATTATGTTATATTGAATTGCTAATAAATAAAAATAAATTGTTATATTAGAAATGCAACAAATAAAATCATAAATTAATAATAAAATCACATTAGTTACTATGAAAAGTGATTTATATTATCAATACATAAAGCAAATTTAAATAAATCGTTACTTGCAGGCAAAGAAAGCAATTTTTTAATACATGAAATAAAGATGGTTGATTCTATACGATACAATCATTTCTGAATTAAGCTGACCCACAGTAATAAAATCATGGGTAGTCCACTGCGTCTCATTGTTTCATACGCTTGTAAAGTAGATATTTTTTGGTAACGGCATTACCTAATGTGAATTATACGGTTTCACGATTTTTGACTATGTTCTTATTGTCATCGTGACAAAATTAGATTTTAGAAAAGGGTCGTTTTTCGAGAAGTTCGTGGCAATCCTATTTTAACGACTGCCCCCGGTCAGAAGGAATATTGGTGCTAGGCTCTCTCTAAACACTTTTATCCGTTATAATGTTATTTATGTTTACATAAAGTAATGCGTTTAAATGCTTCGTAAATTTATTTGTATCGAAACCACCTCGAATGCGTCTTCAACAACAGATACATCAGTGAATAACCCAGTAGGTGTATAAAACTTTTTCTTGTATACCAAACAATAAAATATAAAACCAACAGCGTTGGTCCTTAGTTATGCACTCCGGAGTACGAAAAGTTAGAACACGATGACACAACGTCGTTCAGCTCGAAACAATTGTTATTTCTCAGACTTTAAAGTACTCTGTTTACGTGGTAATCGTACTTTGTCTGATGAAATACACATTTTTCTGAAAGGGTTTATTCCCTATCAGGAGGCTCATTCATATAGGAAAGTCTGCCTATTACCGTTGATTACGAAACATGTAGATCATTAAATTATTATTCATATGTTAATCATTTTCAATAATATCTTATGCATAGTAATACAGCGCAGAGACATTTTTAAAAGTAGGCTTCGCACAAAGAATTCGATTCGAAACGACGTAGTCTCATTTAAACAAAGATCTTAACGCGCGTTTTAAAATCTCTCATGAATTATTCCCGTTTATCTTAATAGCAACTGTATTCGTTTTATTTTGGCGGAAATAACTGTATAAGAATAAACTGTATTTGCAACTTTGACATGTCTCTGTCTCACTGACTATCTTTCTTCGATCTCCATGTCACCGTAACAATAATTGAGAGGCGTGGGCGCAGGTAAATCGTTCCGAAATTCGGTACCGTTCGCGTTATTGCGACGTTGCTCAACAGATTTAACATAACAATGTTGATGGAAATAATTGTGCATTCACATTGTTGTTCAAATCAAGAACTCCGTCGTTGGAAAATGAGCGAGAAGAATTATTTAAGTGTCTAGTAAATCCGTCGTAAAGTTAATATTAAAATAAAATCTAGGTCAACGCAGCAAATTAGTCGAGATGAACAAAATATATACATACAACACAAGAACTGTGAAGCTAACATATTGCGAAGGATAATGGGGAACGAGTAAACGAACATGTGTGTGATATAATATTTATGCTATGTTTAAATAAAACTATTCGTCGGATCTTCAAACTTATATTAAAATAAAATTATAATAAATTGTAATAAAATTCGTATTTTAATTAGTCATGTCATTGTGCGTGACTTGGAAACTAATAACGAAACCTCAACCAAAATCCGTTAGTGTATTTTTTGTAGAAAACGTTGTGCAGTAAAATACGCAATGAACATGTTACATTAATAATAACAGATAATTTCGTAAATACAATATAAAAGAGATGAAAGGATATTCAAATTAAAATTAGAATATTTAAAGTGTAGTGCAAACACAAAACGCACATTTTTAAAAAAAAACAACTGTTTGAATCGAATATGTTGTAATTAGTTAGCAATACTGTATAAAATATTTACGAGAAAACAATTAAATTAAGTATTCATGTAAGTTAAAGGAAATTATTTTTTTCGCTAAATTTTTTATCTAAATATCATATGTAAAATAAGTTTTACGTCCCACTCACGTAATCAAAATATACATTATTTTGCCAACCTGCAGTATTAGCAATTATAAGGAATGTTTTATCATGTAATTGCTTAAAATTAGGTACGTTAAAACGATGGTGAACGCGGTCCATGAACTCTTAAACCCAGTGACAAGAGCTTCGAATCTTGAGTGAGGGTTGTTCTTTATCAATGGCAATCAAATGGTGTAAACTACCACCACCACCACTCTCTACTACTATCACTGTGGTGTCCGAATGACGACCATTCTCGTGGGCTCCGAATCGGCCTGAAAATCTATCAAGTTTTCCCGAGAGAATGTTTTAGAACTTCAAATCTGACAAGAAATATATATGTCGAAGACATTATTTTCTGTACGAGTTTTCGGACATGAAAGTAACCTAAATTTATATTTGCGAAAAAACGTATACTGTTCAATTATCTAATATTACGAAAAACCAATAACAATAAGATAATAATTTTTTTTTTTTTTTTATTCAAGTTAGTGTTGTTTTGGCATACTAAAGTAATTAATAAATCTTATCTACTAATTATGACTCAAAACGATAAGTATTAGTATCGCGTGACTACAGTTCACTCAATCTCGCAGAACCCGGCACGTATCAAGGCCACTATCGTCACGGTTGTCGTTTGTGCAGTTTTGGTTACCATATATTTACTTAAGGTGTTGTTCGCAAAATGAACAATATCAATTATGATTCGGTGTCAACTTAACTAGGTAAGTGGACCAAGTTAATGCTTGTTGATTTTATCCTATTTAAATCACTTCCATCTGGAGTTAAACTACGTGATGATTTGTCGGTGAAACTTAATAGCCCACCCGGGTCTATTTCACCACCATCTAATCCGCTTGATTGTGCAAATATTTTATAATCAATTTTTTCTGAACTCAAAAACCATTCTCATAGTAATTTGAAGATGTACGATAACCTTGGTATAATGGGTTCTACTATGAATAGTAATACCGTTAACTCCAAACCTTCTCTTACTGGTAAGTTTTTAAAAGCAATTCTACCAAATCACGGTTGTAAAATCTCAGCTGCAAAACGTGCCCTATCAACTGAATCTTGTAATTTTTCTTATTGTCGGTTCCGGTATCATAAAACCTACAAAGATATCTTCTGCTCCTATCCACAGACATTCGGATATATTTGTCTCAAGACTTCAACCTCTGATCATCACTTTTGAAATGCTCAAATCGGAATTGTTTTCGACATTTTATGACATTACCATCACTCAACTAGTGACCAAGCACCCCACTTACGCTTCTTTTTACATTCAACTTTCTCTCCACAATCTAAATGAAATATTAGGACCATCATTTTGATCTGATGGAGTCATTGTGAAATACATTTGTGGAAGCCTTCAACCCGGTATGATATTGAACTCGGTCCCAAAAAACTGAAAAAACAACAATTAAATACTAATATGTTTCTTGACATCAACCAAAACTATAGAGGTCTTTGATCCAAACTCGATTTATTTAAATGTAATGTTTCTGTTTTCAATTATGTTTTGTTTGTTTGTCTGAAACATGGCTTAATGATAGTTTTTATGATAATGAATTAAGTTTATCAAACTATTCTGCCTTTCGATGTGGTTGAAATAGTTTAAAAAGTAACTACTGCTGAGGTGGTGGTATTTTCATAGTCATCTGTAATAATACTCAATGTAAACTATTGCCCTCATCTATCAACAATGTTGTACATTTATTTGTAAAATTGTATATCAATCATATAGCCTTTGTTGTCTGCTCCGTTTATATTCCTCCCTAAACAGCCCTACCCACATATACAAGTCATTCATGTCATCCGTCCAATTTACAATCTTCACTCATCCCAATTGTGTATTTTTGTTTTGTGGTGATTTTAATCTTCTGCACTTAAATTGGTCCAATGAAAGTTACAGTCTTACAGATGAGTCTATCTATGGTGCTAAAATACATTGTGTCCCAAAAATATTTACATTTCACAACTTTTTTCAATCAAATAATGTACCTATTTAATTTGTATGACAAGATCTTTGATCTAGTCTTCTCCTGTAGTCCAAATACCGTTGTCTCTAAATCTGATTCCGTTGGGGTACCAAGTGACCTTACCATCCAGTTTTAGATATAATGTTTATTTTGTTCTAGAACTACCACTTACTGATAATTTACACAAGTTTTTTGACTTCTGTCGTGATAATTATACCCAAATCTGTTCATATTTGTCGTCATTTAATTGGCTTTTAACTATCACGTCACTTCACATTGACTCAGAAACGCGTGCACTTTATGATGGCCTACATTTCTGTGCCCTTAATTTTGTTCCAGAAGCCTATTATAAATAATCAAAATGGTTTTCTAAAGAATTAAAGTATATTGCCTTAGAAAAAAATCGGATGCATGCAATGTATAAATCAACACAATGTCCTTAAGACTACTATGAAGTTTCCAAGTCTAAGACGAAATTTAAAACTGAGTACAAAAAATGCTGCAAAGCATTTTTGTCTCACACTGAGAAACAATGAAGTTATAATCTACGTTCTTTCTGAGAATTTGTGCGTAAACATCAACTTCCCACTGGAATCCCTAATTCTGTCTCATACAATGTTGTAACAAGTTCAGGGATCTTTTTTCATTGTATTTAAATTCATTTTATATGCCTTATTCCCAAAATAATATCTTTCATGAATTTCATTCTCAGCATAATTTTCTCAGTAACTGTATATTTTCTGTTGGGGATGTTGAGGCTGGTCTTGCTGCTTTCAAAAATGTTAAGTCCACTGGACCCGATGGTCTGTCTGGAATATTACTATTCAATATAAGTCAGTATTATGCTACCCTTAATGGCTATTATTTAGACATTCTATGGACTTAGGTGTCTTTCCCAGCATACTTTAGATGAGTTCTGTCACACCGATATTCAAATCTGGGAATAAATCATACGTTAACAATTATAGAACAATCTCAATCTTGAGACATATTGCAAAGCTCTGTGAGCTGTTAGTGCTTCAGTATATTCAGCCATTGGTTAACAATATTCTGATTGATGAATAACATAGTTTTAGACCAGATCGTTCTACTGTAACAAACTTAATTTTATTTAACAATTACATTCTAAAAACCCTTGAAGAGTACTATCTGGTAGATCTTATATTCACAAACTTTACCAAAGCTTTTGACATAGTCGATTATCATATTCTCATATATATATTCTTTAAAAGTCGGGATTTGGTGAGTTTATTTTCTCTTGGCTCATATCTTATTTATTTGACAGAATTCAATAGGTTAAGGTTTTTGGATATAAAATAAAATATTATTGTAATTTCCTCAGGGGTCCCTCAATGAAGCCATTTCTCCCCTCTTGATTTTTTTTACTTCTTATTAACGGAAGTAAAAATATGAATCCGGCTTGCAAATTTGTTATGTTCGCCGATGATCTTAAAATCTTTAGTCGAATCAATACACTAGCAGACTGCCATTCATTACAAAAAGAACTCAAATCCATGGTTACTTGGTTCAATCAAGTTATAATTGTATAATAGAATCCTCAAAAATGTCAATCTATGGTTTTCTCGAGATGTCGATCTACTAATAACTTTACCTACGTCATTAATAGCTCAAATCTTGAATCGGTCAGTAGGAAAATGGATTTCGGTGTTATATTTAGCTCTAGTTGAATTTTCACTCTCACATTGAAGCCATGTGTTGTAAAGGTCTCCAAACACTTGGCTATTACGCATATCTAAAGAGTTTAAGTTTGACACGGCCCCAGAGCCTAGTCACTCTCTTTCAACCGTACACACTGCCACTCTGGCCTAAAAGGGGAGAATATTGAGATTAATGATAAATTCGCGGTGGCTCAGTGTTACGCGCCCGGCATTCCGGCGCGTGGAGTCGCGGGCTCTAAACCCGCACCGTGCAATTTTTTTCATTACTTCCTCGATATCTCTCCCTGGACCGGCCACAATAAACGCGTCAAGTTGTCTGCTTCACTCAAAGTCCTTTACAGTTCACTTGTCAGATCTGTTATTGAATATGCCTCAGTACTCTGGGACCCTTGTACAACTGTAGAATCTTCTTTTATCGAATGTGTTCAAAGGCGATTTTTAAACTCATCATTCTTTATTTTGAATATTTATCACCCTATACATTACTACCAACCAGTTATGAATAAGCTTAGTATTGTCTCTCTAGCAAATAGGAGAGTTGAAGCTAACCTATCATTTTTACGCATCTTAATTTATGAACGTATTGATGCTCTCCTCTACTTTCCGAAATTAATTTTAAAGTTCCTACCTGTTTTGCCCGATCGTTAAACCTTTTTAGTATCGCTACTCATAGTAAAAATTATGGTAGTAATCAGCCAATTGATAGAATGATGTGCCTTGGCAATGAGCACCCTCACTTAATTAATATCTTATAATATACTATTGCCTAATTATACATATTATATAAACACACATTACTTTTTGTAATCTATTAATTAAGTTATCTGTATTATTATTAATTATTCCTAAATAACTTATTGTAAAGCTGGTAATTTGTTACACCACTTTAGATAATATACTATTTATAATACTTTTGTGAATTATATTGGGCTCCTGTCCGTAAATAATTATAAATATAGATTATCCCTTTATTTCTCGTATCTGGTGTTTTGTCTTGTAAAAGTTTGATTGTTGTTAATTTTATTACCTTTATCACGCATCATCACAAAACAATTTTTTCGAATGTATATTTTGGTATTGTTATTTTTTATTCAATAACAAAATGTGTTTAATTAATATAATTCGAAATATTTATTACGAACTATTTTTGTCCATGGATGATAATAATTATTATAGGTGCGTCTTTAGAATATTTGTTTCGACAAGACAATCATGTTCGAATTGATTTTGCTTTACATGAATATTAGCTGAGGCAACATTTCAACTGATACACTCACGTATACTATACTTTGCCTCACTAACGGAATCTTTTAGTTTTAAAATTTAGTTCACGAACCGTGCTAGTCTTTAAGTAACTCCGAAAGCATTGGAGGTTTTCTCTACAATATTCGAGTATATGTCGAACCTTTTTGTCCCAAATAATTCACAAAAAAGTTTTTCGAACTCGAAATATTATTATAAGCCATAACAAATCTAATTCGTTCGGCACGTCGAAGACGAAATCCCAAAAGATATTAAAGATAATTATAGTAATAGTTTGCTCTGTACAGTTCGTTAATTTGTAATCCTTTCAATTGAGATTCACTAGGTGGCCCAGTGTTAGGGGTAGGTCATATAATTATATTAAAAATAAAAAACATGTACCTACATTTTATTAAAATATTTTAACCATTTTATGGGTTATTACAGTGTACAATCATTTAGTCAATCAATGATAAATGTTTGTTTAACAGTCGTTGTTTGTGATAGCTAATTATTTATAATTTAACTATAATTATTTTATTAGTAGAATCAAAAAATTACTGTAGCGACAAAATTCATTGCGATTATTATTTCCGAAAATACCGTTTATTCCATTGATAATTGACAGTTGTGTACAGTGTATGACGTACGTTTATTAGTGTTCATTTGTTATACTCTAAATTAAAATTACGTTTCTACTCCGGTTTGGATTTAAAAGGTGCTTAAAGTTTATTTAATATTGACCTCATCGACATTCCGACATATTATTGCCATTGAATAAGGCAAAATGTAAATATTGCGTATTCACTTTGTTGTATTATCGTTGGTAATATACTGCTGTACTCGTAATACTACAAAATTTATTGTCAGTACAAGAAAATATTTTAAAATTATGTTATTCATAAATCTAAAAAACAATTGTAATTTATTATTGGGAGAATTGGGACAAAAATACAGGGATTCACCGAGGGTGCGATTTGTAGCGCCAACCCTGCTCATTCGCATGGAATATGCAAACCTTTGGTGATAATTATAATTCGATACGTTATTCATGAATGAATCAATAGAAAATTATGAAATTTCATTAGTACTACTACCATTCTATCACATAACTCGTTCGCGACGAACGACGCAAAATACATTTGGAAATTTAATACTATTATTCGTCGAAATCATTTTTGTAGATTTTTTTCATCAAATCCTAATTAATTTTTATTTGCTTCGTGAAGACATAAAAGCAACTGTTTTAATAAGACACTTAACAATTTAATTATTATTTTTATTTTTTTATTTTTTGTGCGATGTAACACAATACGTGATTTTAAATGATATCAGTGGTATGATAGATATCGAAGTACGATTAAGCCGTTCAAAAACGACAAATGAGTATTAAGCAATTAACATGTACCAAAATATATAAAATTATTCATAAAATATCTTGTAAAATTGACGTAATATAGTGAAACTCCATAACATAGGAACAATAATATAATTTAGTACAACAAATAAAAATAATTCATAAATTCATTTTTAATATTTATTTATTTATTTTTTTTTTTTTTTTGTTATTGCCATGTATAAAATATACAACCGTATAATAAATACAAAAATAAATCAATATTTCATTTATACATGACTTTATATTATTGAATTGGAATAATTAAATTTATTGACAAATAATATTAAAAAAATATTTATACTGTTATCTAAAAAAAAAAAAAAAAAAAAATAATAAGAAAATTGTATGTCAAAGTAATATATACTTCACATAAATATTTTTTAGAGGAATCATTTCACTAAAGACATCTTGGATGAGAATTTAATTGTTCGCAATCATTACTATATTTATAATTTTTTTTTTTCTTTATTTCATACATTTTATATTATTCTTCATTTGAAGTTTGAGGAAATCTACCCAGTTATATTTGAGACAACGTCTGTTATTTATTTCGAAAAAAAACAGCGAACATGATGAAAGAATTTAGATGATTTAATAATTTAATGTGAAATATTTTACTGTAGAGACCTTTTTTTTGCAAGTTCTGTAATTATGGTACCCAGTGTAGGTAGTTAGAGGACCTAATAAAATAATGTATTCGTAAGCTGATTTCAACAATATTATGATCTAAATTATATTTTCAGACAACTATAGTTGATCAAAACTATAATTTTGATCAGCTTTATCAATGCATTTCGGTTATTTGTTATTATATATTATTATTTGAATAATCAATAAGATTTATGAAATTATTTTTATTTGAATTAATGATTTATCCTCTTATAATTATATTTTTTTTTTTTACATTTTCTCCTTTAGTTATCATATTTCAGCATTAATTTAATATATTAATGGTTGTGAATTAAAAAAAAAATAAAAAAAACAATATTATGTTATATTATAGAGTTATAATAACTGAAAATATATAATAAATAATTATTACTATAATAATAATAAAAAAAAGAAAAAATGTATTATAAATCCTGCAGTATTATTATTACATTAGGTACATAAAAAGACAGGGATTAGTAACTAATGAGCTAAAGTGGTTAAAATAGTCGATTTTTCTATAATTTTTAATATATCTTCTTTATATTATCGATAGACATTCATATGCAACGACCAAAAACAGTTTCAAAATCCAAAATATTTAAAAAATATTTTTTCCGTCTAATATTCGGGGTGTGTATCATTCATATGCAGAAACGTATTAATTGCATAGAGGTGCAAACATGACTCCAAAAACACATCAATAACCACGAAAATATTCTTTGTTACATTTAATAGTTTCTACAGTTTTCATGTGCGAGTTGAATTATTATCGTTGTGTGAACTTTGAAAAACTTCTCTAGCGAATCGGTTATCGACGACCCGTTTTGTTGACCCTATGAATAGAACTACACGCTCGTATAAATCTTATTGTAATGGCGTGACAAATAAAAAAAACTCTTGCTACAACGACGTTTGTACATTATATGTATACGTAATTTTTATTTTATTTTTTAATACCTAATAAAGGAGCACCGCACATTTTGCAGTAGCCGGGGCCAACAGTTATACTGTCGCGAACGAAGCAAAAGCCGACCGAGTTAACACCAATCGATAGTTTTCATTTGATTGATCGATTTTTTATCGCTGTGCTAAATTTAAGATTTCGAAAACTGTTTTGTAACGCATCAAATATAAATAATTGTATAATGTATAAAACGGCACCTAGGCCAGGATTAAGGCATAAGTAGTGTAGGCTTCAGCCTACACAACCACGGATTTAAGGGCACGGACACCACATACTATCCTGATGTTATTTTTATTTAAATATTAGAAATTTGAAATAGTAGTAATTAATAATCAATGCATTTTGTTCTGCGGTCTTCTAAACCGCGTATTATTTTTTCGTAGAACCTGTCGCACACTGATTACTGATGCCGCAGACGGCAGACAACGCGAGTGCGTTGTTTGTATTCGTCCTAGCTTGCCGCCGATGTATTGGTACAATTATAGTTTTAGTATACGGTAGGTATACATGCGTCACGTGCATCGAACATTTGTTCGTTTGATTGTACGTATATTTTGTTAACACTGTTGTAACTTGTAAATTTATTATAAAGGTTTTAGATTAGTGCGAGTTGTGCGTTTTATATATATTTTAGTGTTCGACATTTATGTAAAAATAGATCAGAAACGACATATTAGTGGAGCACAAGTGAGAAAATTTGCAAATAATAAGGAAGAAAAAGAAGCGATTTTATTTAGTAAAATACCTAGGTTAAATGATTTTTTTTTTCAAACAAATAAACAACATTACCCCTAGTTGTGTTCAAGATAATAAATTAGAATGTTCAAATGATATAACTATTACTAATAATTGTTCTACTACTTCTACTTCTATTCAATGTACTGTATTTTTATCAGATCAATCAGTGGTTGATGTAAATAACAAATCAGAAAAATCCGAGCTGAATGTCATTCCTAATCCTCTTACACAGAATAGTAAAAATAATTTTAAAGATCCAGCAGATTGGACACATAGTAATATATGTCGTAACTATATTGCAAAATTTGGATATGATCAGAACATTAATAATGTGATAAAAATGTGAAATCTGTTCTCTCTATTTATAAGTACATCAAGACCAAATAACTAGAGTGTATGTTTCCAAATTTAGAAATAGTTATGCGTATGTATCTTAGTACAGCAGTTTCAAACTGCTCAGGTGAAAGGGCTTTTTCTGTCTTTAAAAGAGTAAAATCCTATTTGAGGTCAACCATGAAGGAGGAAAGGTTGAATGCATTAGCAATTTTTAGCATTGAAGCAGAATTGGTTGAACAATTAGATTTTAATAATACTATTAACACATTTATCCATCAAAAAGCAAGAAAAAGAAAAGTATAAAATTATGGTTTATTTTTTTATAATATGGTTATTTTATATTTTCATATATCTAAAAAATATTTTGTTTAATTTTATGTTTTTACTTGTTTGCACATATATACATGTACATATTGATATGGCTAATAAACCTAAAATAAAATTTTATTATTTATTCAAGTATTGAGTAGAAAAATGTGTACAATATTTTTTTTAAATAGGCGTACCAAATTTATTACAGCCTATGGGCACTGTAGATCTTAATCTTAATCCGGCACCGTATGCTGAATGGTAATCTTACCCGACTGGGACATGAAACTAATTTTGAATTTCTTTATTAACTCATAGACAGGCATTGCTGGTGTATATTTTCTAAACTTAATTATTTAAAACGCTGCTAAATAGACATTCAATAATAACTCGGAATCAACTAGCTTTGGACAATTTATTTTTTATTTTTTATTTTTTATTTGGTACAAGTATCCACCAAACACGCTCATGAACGCTGTAGAATTATTTATTATATTTTTACAAGCTACAAGCAATACGTGTAGTGGTGATGAATGACAATCCTTCTTTCTTCTTTTTCTTCACCTTAATTCCAATTATTTGGGGCTAGCCACCCTTGTCTTAAACCTCCATTCATCTCGATTTTCTACATCCCTATGTATAAACCAACAGCTCTCATATCATTCTTAACCGTATCCAACCATCCCCCTTTTTGGTCATCATTTTCCTTTCTTCTTTAACATATACTTTCTTAACTACTCTTATTGTTTTTGTTTTCTCTCGACTCATCTCATGCCCAAACCATCTAGGCCTATTTTCTCTCATTTTGTCCACTATTGACGCTATACCAATACTACTTCTCACATATTAATTTTTTATTTTATCTTCTCTTGTCACTCCATTCATCAATCTAAGCATTGTTGTTTTCGCAAGACTTTTAATCTATTATACTCTCCTGTAATAGTTGGTCTCGTTGCACTGCTGTAAAATTTACCTTTCAAAACGCCTGATTACATCCATTTCATTTCCATCCCCATTTCATCCAACCCAACCACATTTACTCTTATGTTTTACATCCATTTCAAACTCCCGTTCTTTTAAACAAATGATCCTAAATGTTTAAAACTCTCGACTTCACTTATCACATCATTGCTTATTGTCATTGGTCTCATCACTTCCTTAACTTCTTTGTAACTTTCTCCAAAGCCATACTATTTATACTTTGTTTTATTTCTACTAATTCCTAATCTCTTTCCTTGAAGGGCTAACCTCTACTCATACAACTTCTTCCAGATTTTTTACTACCAAAACTATAACATTTGTAAACATCGTACACCGTAAAATCTTTCCCAGTATCTAAGATAAATTACAATCGTTGACTGATATATTGTTTTACTGACTATCACTGGCGATTCCAGTCGTATTGTTCTATAGGAATTTGCGGTTCACGCACCGCTCATTGTATGCGACTACCTATGCAGAATATTGCAAATTGTGATCACATGCTGGATTTCCCTATGGCTAAACGGTGGAAGAAGAATAAATAATTACAAACGATATCATTATGTTTGAATGATTATTGATTTAATATTGGCTAAATGGTTTTAAACACGTTATATTATATTTCACGTATCTTAAACCTAGAAGAATAGAAACAGAATATTACGCCTAATGCTCATACGTCGGACGAACAAATCGGTCCTGTACGTCATTTCAATTTTCAACATTCTCGCTTACTTCAAGTGTTACATTGTCGTACAGCGAACACGAACCTCTTACAGTAACATTTGCAATTGATAATATCACATTTACCCCAAACCCTAATACACCACTGGTTGAACAAATGGATAGAGCGTGTTACTATTGTTATTGCTGTACTTTAACTAATGAAAATCGTATTGTATTGTAAATTACACTACGCATAATAATGTGCATACTTATGCAATTATGTTTTATATTTCAAAACCGTATAGGAACAACACACTCTTAATCACAGCAGCGGGTAATAGATTAACCGGTGTCCGTTTTGAAAAAAAAAAAAAATAACTAACAATGAAATCTTTTTTTGATGGGATCGTCGTGGAAAATGGTACGCCGCATGTATAATTTTAAAGATTTTTTTTTCTCTTAATTTCTCGATTCCAGTGCATGATTTCTGTGTTAACGGCTGTTTATGTAACAAAATCGCTGTTAACATGCAATTCGTATGTAATTATTTTTTATATCGTTCGGGACTCTCGGACACAAATAGACTTAGAGACGATCCTGTACTGATACGGAGTCATCGATAAAATCGTTTTTCATATTAAACCCATGATTTGTACGCGTGAAAACGAACAAGAGTCACCAATAATTTTATAATGACATAATGATCAATAAAATCTACGTTGTGTATACAAAGACGTTCATTAGTTGTTGACAGTATTATATTAGAACACAGTGCTCGTAAATTGATCTCTAAAATTATACGCATAGTCATTTTATTAAATTCATAATGTGTATGTATAAAAAAAACATTTCCACTATATCTTATGTTTAATTAAAAACTAATATTGTTCGTGGTAATCGATTTTTAATTTTATTCATATTACGAACTATTTCAATTTCTAATTATATTACTCATATATTTACTGTCAACTGAGTGTGATTAGCTGATACGGTTTGAGTGATTTATTGCATTATTTTGAAAAATATCAATATATAGTATTGCGCTTCACGGTATAAGAGAAGGGAGAGAGAGAGAGGGGGGGAGAGAAATATATATATTTTTGTCTGGAATATTTTTTTTTTCAACAAGCTACAAATAATCTACTATGAAAAATATTACAAATATATTAATTTTTATTCGTATTGATAAATAGCTGCCTTAGATTTTAGTAGGTACGTAGTACAGTTCAGAAATATAATATGAAAACTAAATTTATATACACAGAGTGATTCGCCAAGCGTAAAACACTCACTATCTCAAAAACTATTCACTTTTTCCAATTTTTTTTTTTTCAAAATTGTAGATCTAAGCTGTTCTTGAATTATATAATCGTTTAATATTTTTCACCCTTATATTAATTGATAAAACACTATCAACTTTTGTTTTTCAAATGGCAACACATACTAAAAATGTCATAATTTAGTAAGGCTTTTTTTCTTATGAATTATTACGTTTAAATTTTCATTTTTTGTTAATTCGTTGATTTATATTAAATGTGTATTTGTATTAAAATGTGTAATAATTAGTCAGTACACCAAGCCGCAGCAATACTTATCGCTTATAAAGACTAGAAGTCATAAATAAAATGAAAACCGTTCGACCCCAAGATATAATGGTGAATAATGATTATCAGTGTACATACTTCTGACAATAACTTTTATTAATACACATAAAAGTTTTTATTTTATTGGACTGTCATGTCTTATCATATGTTATCCCCACTACATGCATACATCATATAGCTAATTAACTGACACTTCTATTGTTAGTTGTGATGATAACAAGCCTGTGGTAAGAACTCAGCTGTAGTATTGTATTACCGTGGTACGAACTATGAATTTCATAATTTTCTTTTTCAAATGTCTTTGTTGGTTATGGTATTGCGTGATATTACCCGTTAATATTATTATGAATTATGAACACTTTCAGAGAATAATTCCTAGTTTCTTGTTTAAACAATGTGAACATGTTTTAAATAATTAACTTAAATTCAAGCCTATTAATCTCAAAATCTTAAAATTCGTTTCACTCGCTCGATGAAATTAATACAGAAATCTAGTAACAGAAGTATTCTAAACGGCTTTATTCACCATTTCTTATTTACGCAGAAAAAACTTCTCTTCCATGGTGGCATTAAGAACTAAATACACAAATCATTTGTTATCATTAGAAAATAATTTACTTTTATGTGTTTCCAATGTTGTTCCACGATTAATAAAGCTTTTGAATACAAACCAATCACAAGTACTACATTAATTTATACATTTACTTTTATATTCATAATTTATAGTACATTTATACCATACTATAAACTAACTTTTTTTGATTTTACCATTGTGATTATGAATTTTATTTTTATTTTAAATATAAATAAAAATTTGTTTTTATACATCAGTGTTTAATTATTTCTAAACAATGTGACCACTCAGTTGAGAAATGCTAATATAAACAAAACACATTATTAAAAAAATATATTTTTGAATATTTCTCAAAAATGTATTGATAATACTAAATAATTTATAAGAAATTATAAGAAATAATATAGTGGATCATTTCATTTTCAGTAAATCCACACCTGGGATAAACCACAATACTAAATTGTATTAATTTATAATATTTTAACGATGTACGTTAAGAACTTATATTGACTATAGAATATTAAATATTCTATATTTTATAGATATATTAAATATTTATTTATATTTTCTGTATTTTATATAATTTCTATATACATTTTATTTATTAAAATAATAATTCTCAAAAACTAAATTTAATTGAATACCATCAAATTTGATTTTACAGAATTTAAGTTTCTTGATTCTAGTTATATTATTTTTTCAAGAATACTTGTAAAATGAATAAAAGTAATAACAAATTTAAATATTTATCAAAATATTTTTAACAGACAACAATAAAATTAATGATTTTCTGTAACAGCCTAGATGCTGTACAAATGATAGAAAACGCAATACACAACCAATCGTGTATAAGTTACCATCATGCTGGCCAACATTATTGCCAAATGACATAGAAAAACTTTCCAACAATTTTAAAAAATTGTAACGAGTGTAAATATTTAAAAAATTAATAAACATTTAAAACTACCGAAATAGTTTTTATACCGTAATATTTTCCTGACAGCAAATAATTAAAAATTAATAAAATAATTTTTAGATGCATAATTGAAATTTAAGTAATTATAAAAAAAATGTTGAACTTAGAATTTCAAAGTTATCAATTGTATATATGATAATTATTGATGTTAAGTTTCATACTTATAAATACTTTATAACCAAACTGATTTTTTTTTATAAATTATTTATAAAACTGTGCTTAGGTGACACTTACATTGATTTTAAGTAACACTTAATGACTTAATGACTTAATGACTGTGTATACGAGTGGCAATATAATAAATTAGGTAAAAGCAGTGTATGTGTATGAAATAATAATTAATAATTATAAGATGTTATAAACAAGCTATATAATATACAATATAATAAAATAAATTAATAATATTTAATTCACACTTTACCTGCTTTTTTTTCTCTCATCTTATACTCTAATAACATTCATAAATTTAGTGATCGACCATCAAAGCTTTTATAATTTTAAATAAAATACTAATACTATAAAATTGCTAGCTAGTTCATATTTAATTAATCTTTGTCCACTCAATTTACAATTGGACATTTCGAGAATTTACAATTCTGAATAAATAAATGAATAAAACAATTCTGTATATAAATAAAAATCAAAAAATGAAATATTCGATAAAACTATTCATATGCTTTTATTTTGAATCTTAATAAACAAGAAAAAAACGTTTATAATGAGTAAATGGTACTTTATATAAATTAATAAATATTGTTTATTGAAAATTCTAAATATGTGTTCTTCTTAACTACTTTAAAATTTTTGAATAAAAATAAATTAAGTTGGTTTCTTTATAATTAATTTCATAATCGAAAACGAAATTATAGTAATCGATTATATTATTTACCGTTGTAACTCATGATTTTGTAATTTATATTCTAAAAAATAATTAAATCTTAAACAAAACAAAATTGTCTTCATAAACTATGCCTCGATCTTAAGCTTGGAGTTCAATTCTCTTTAGTGTTGATATAGTATTTAATATTCTGTTTACTCAAATTAAACAAATGAATTATTTTTACACGAAAAAGTTGTGCTAAAGAATTATTTTTATTGTTATAAATTGCTCTACTTCTAATTATTTGAATGTAAATATATATTTATATATATACCCTTTTGCTGTTATACATTTTGATCTAGAGATGGTCTAAATACGATCTATTGAAAGAGATAAAATAATATTTTATTTTGAAATTATATCATATTACTATATTTTACAAGGACTTTCGCTATAATAGTGTGTAACATTGTGTTTGTATATTGATTTTCATATGTATATTCTATATCAAAGCTGATATAGGAGTGTTGGTTTTTAAAAATTTATAAAAAAAAAATATATACATATAATACACTAATATTGACATCGATGGGAATATACTAAATGACAACCCGTGCACTTTTTAATTGACCAGTGCAAATTACCTCATAAAATCTTAGATCTTAGTATTCATCGGTATTTCATTTTATTTCGTTGATCGTAAAATGTAGATATTATATACTTATCTAGTATTGAACTGCATCAAAATTTTTAAATTTCTAAGTATAATATATATTTATATCCATACTGGTATAGCTATCATAGCTAAATATTTATTGTATCGGTTCAGCCGTAAAATTATATAATAAAAATAAATGCTAATTGTCAATTTGAATGACCTTTCTTTCTTTTCGCATTCTCTACTGTGGCAAGATTTGAAAATTCTATGAATTGGTCTTTTAGTTACTTTGAGTTGCTGTTCATCCATGGTACATAAAAATATTTCATTACGATTATAATTCATTGCATTTCACACATCCCCCTCTTGATTTGGAATTATCCTGCTGGTTACTACGTTACAGGTCCGTGTACACATTACGTCACACACGTTTTAATTAATTATTCGCTGTGGTTTACTATATATTGTCTACCATAAATTGCTGCACCTTTACATCCATACGGCATCCGCTACATCCCGTCTGCAGAACCACCGCCGCTGTACTTCAACTATCGGTCGTGCGAACGATACTATTACATGTATTATTGCGTTCGCCAATGACGTGCTCAGCATTTTCAAACGAGGATGAACATCATTTACAGAGTGATTATTGAGATTATAATGAATTTGTATTTGGCGCTTAATCAAAAACAAATTACATACGATAAGTTGAATTGAATATTACATTCAATCAAATTTTAATGATAAGTTAATGTATATATTGTGTGTTTATGTTACGGTCCAAGTAGAGGTATTATCTTCATGGACACTGAATGGGTATTGTATACAATTCAAGAGTTTTTCCAGCCATATGGATAATCCAATACATTGACTATACAAGTACATTGCATACAATCGTCAACACTGGAAGCATCAATTGAAAAAAAATGATAAGCTCAACATTAATAAAATAAACATAATTGAGTTACCTTGCAATATTTATATTTACACGTGTACCACAATTATATTCCATTTGATTTAAAAAAAAAAAAATGAAAAACTAAACTAAAACAACGATTGAAGGAAAGTTACGTAGGTTTTCTTTGTGTATTTAATTATTTACGTGTGATTCCTGCAGCTCTATGTATGATATAAGTGGTTTTAACCTTTATATATGATATAATTTTTCAACTAATCCCCCTCTTTCCGAAATTGTTGTCTGCGTTCACTCCTGCTGGCTGATCATAAACTAGTATGACCTATTGCATTAATATTACATTAATCATGTGTTATCAAATTTATCAATGCCCAAGGTATGTTATAAAAACCATTGTCGGTGGAGTGTAAACACATGACGATATAGTGCCTAACACTCGTAATTTATTCATTCGTTTATTTAAAAAAATATTGTATAATATTTAAGTATATAACCAACATTGAGCTCGATCACATAATTTTTGATTCGTGATTTCGTTGTTGTTGACGGTCCATTTTCCCCCCTTATTTTCGTAGTAAATTTGTACACATTCATGGCATGAATAATGTAGCGGGACAATCCGTACAGTTCGAACGCCGTGATCAGACAGTAGCATAGGCTACGGACGTTTTTTGTGGTAATTTTCAAAAACAATACGCAAAAACGTCGAATAAAACCTTTGCAAAATAGTACGCGTGTGGCAGTACAACTAAACATTGTCTAACGGAAAATTGATTTGCGGCTGTTTCGCCCCCGCGTTTGTAAAAATGACATCCCGATCGACGCGAGAAAATAATTGTGGGCAACTCGAACGGGGTCCGTTAGTCCGTTATTCCTGTCCGTCGACCTAGGCCTGAAGCTGTAAAAGGTCAGCCCTCGAATAAATCCCCCCCATAGTGGCACAGCCAGGTCTGTATTTTGAGGCCGGATATTTTATTTTTGATTAATTTTTTCAATCGTGATTCTCTTCAGATACGCATGTGGTACTTCCACAGTCAGTTTTGAAAATTATGTTAATATTATAACTAATATTAAGTAATTATATATTAATTTACGAATATTAACTATTATTATAACTAATTTTTAATATTTATTTTTTATTTTTGTTATTTTATCAATTATATTAGCTGAAAATCGCAATGAATCCTGTTACCTAAAGTATTTATGCTTGGTAGCGATACGTTGTTAATTTAATGTATCGAAAATAATAGTACGAGACATTTCTACAATAGTTCAACTATTATAACCATTATGAATAATATTTGTTAAATTATATAACCGTTTACTGGAGTGAGGAGGACTGTAAAACAATTATATACGAGCAGGGTTGAAGCTGCCGAGTCGTGAACATTGATCCGTTAGGCCACCGCGTTTCAAAGTCTGGTGGACTACATGCGTTCTATATATTTGGGCGCCATCGAATACGTCTACAGTAACCGATCTTCAACAGGACTCGGTCGTTAATTAAAAACTTTTAAAAGTGATAGCGCTTTTATGTCTTATAACGAACTGCCTTAGCGACATAATACGATGTAAATATGGTATACATTCTGACCGATTTCTTAAACGAATTTTCGTGATTATATCAAGTTTTACAAAAAAATTTAAAAAAAAATACATAATATTAAAATCATAAGCTTTTTATTATTTCCCTCATCTTATAATACTTTTGAATAAGTGTAGTATACGAATCTAGTCGAAATAAAAATAATAATTATACAAAATAAATATGCATAATACAAAATAAAATTTTACACAGGAAAAAAAATTCAAGGTAGTGAGATAAGTAAATAAAAAAAAAATAAAAATCAAATTCTCGTTTCACTAGAAACTTAAAATTCTATACATTAAAAAATAAATAATTTTTATACATTTAACAGTCATTGATTATTGAAGGTAAATATAAACTCAGAATCCTGGATATTTATGATAAACGAAATACTGCAGATTCCAGAATCTGAATCATGACCACGGAAATATGCAATTATATCAATTTTGGGTAGTAGTGATTTCTGGTCTAATTTAATTTCAGACATAATTATCGGTCCAAGTAGTCGATCACTCTCTCACGACTTCAAGGTACAATACAACATTGGTGGAATTCTTCCACCTGTCGATAGTTATATATTCGAATTCCACCCTGCTGAATTCTTCATTCCTCGGCATTTCTAGACACTGGGGCATACTTATCTTGGAAACGTAGAGTACAGTACGGGGAGAGGGGAGATGTAGTGCGGAATTCTAAAGACACCGACCAATCTTCTCTTTTAGCAGCTACAGATGTGGTCGTCATCGAATCGCCAATTTTATCCGACGCATCATTCGCCGTGACTATGGACAATATTTCAAAACTGCTACTGACTTGAAAATATATTCGTTTGCCGTTTCAACGTGACTTTTCAACGATTGAATTTTATTTTCGCCGGATTGACGTCAACCGCGATTACGCTATAACTGCGCTGGTTCAAATTAATTGCGGTGCAACTGACGTTACAGAACAGCCTAATTACCATGTTAAGAGCGCATCTCTTTTCGATCTGAACGGCAATCACTTTTAGTGATTGAAAAACTTAATTGATCACCCATCGTCATCAGAACCACTAATACGTTCATTTTTCCTAGGTAACGGACAACTTTTATTGGTGTTGCATGGTACATAGAGACATTGAATGGTCGGTCAAAGACTTCTATTAAGTTCTTAATTACGGTGCTAGCTAGTGAAATTATATCTACCGCAGTACGATGAAGTCTGTTGTGATTTCGATGTCCTGATTTGGCGCCAGGTCGTTTCTTCCTAAATCCTCCGTACCGGTAGACGAGTCACATATTTTTCATCTAGCATCTTTCATTTTTGTTCTTAATTCGACAATGCCATTCATAAAATACATAAATATAATGTATGTTTAGAATTATTACTAAAAAAAAGTACACGATAAGGATCAAAAAGAATCTATTAATACTAAAAATATCTGATACAATATAAAATGTGATTATTTTAAGTTATTAGAAATACTATACATTTGATATAAAATATTTATGCATTGACGTGTTGAAAATAGTGTTAGGTTTACACGATGCGTAGAATTTACCGCTTGCACTATTATCACCTGTGTGAACAGAAGTGAATATTGCTTAGAATTAGTGAAATTAGAAGTATGAGTGAATAGTAAAACATTATATTTACTGATGACAAGTAGCGAAATACAAGTACTATACATCGGGTAAACCAGTAGTAATCATATCTGGACTTAAAAATTCCAAACAATTCGGATTTGTCAAATTCGCATTTTCGTATTTCACGGATTATCCGAATTATCCAACTCAATTTTGATATTTAATGACTCATTTTTATATTCCCAAAGACTTAGTTCTTTAATATAATGTTCAAACATATATATTAGTTATATCATATTTCTGAATTTTTTACTAATACATTTTAATTTATTTTATCTCAAAAATTTAATAAATTGTTGTTTTGGTTACTAATAATAAATTATAATACTGTTGAAGTTCTAATAATTAGACTATAATTTATAAAACAAAATGTTGATTTGTTGTTAAATTTTTATTATAATAAAATAAAATAATTTATTTTACTACCTATAAATTAAAAATAATGATTATTCACCTAAAAATCAAATCCATAAATCGAGATAGTCCAGATACTTTGAAAAAATCTGATAATAATTCAAGTTCGGATTTGGATATCTTAGTATTCGGAAAATTCAGATTTTATGATTTATTGCCTAACCTCAATTGGAAATGATAGTATTATGAAAATTGTTATGTATATTGTTTCATTTAGGTGTCTAAATGCTTCAAATTTATGAACATTTTAATTCCTCAGTAAAACAAGAAAGTTATTGGTTATATCATAATTTATATTTTTTTTAATTTATTTTTTATTTTTATTTTTTATCTGTAATCAAAATTTTAACCTTAATCATTGCTTCAATCATCAAACTTATAAAGTTTTGTACTAAAAATGTTGTTTTTTTTAGTATTTTTAAGAAAGCAGAATAATTTTATAAATTTACTTAGAGTTTTCAGAATAATTGACAAAAATAATAGATAATATTTACAGCACACTGGTTTTCCATAACATCGGTTTTATTTAATCGTAATAACTTAAAGGTATAACAAGAAAATAAACTAGAAAGTGCCATTGTTTGTAACACGCTTTTATATGGATATAAACATTTCTACTTGTTTTGGTAGTATATTCTTAGTTTTATTTTATAAAATGTTGATAGGATTATTTTTAATTAACATAGAGTTTTGGAAATACAATTTATAAATTCCAAGTATATATCTATCACAGGTCTATTAAAAAAAATAAAATAAAATAATAAACATTTAAATATTACTATTCATTAAACTCGAAAAAAAATTACGAACATTTCCAATATTTTGTAGTTAAAATTACACAATTTTCAATTCTAATGCTTATGTCTTATACATTTGTTTCAAATTTTAATAAAATTTCTATGAAGTTAGTAAAAAATGTATTAGAAAGTTTTATAAGCGTCAGAAAATAAAATATTGACAAAATTGGTTGTTATTCTATATATAATATTATATTATAATATATATACATATATATATATATATATATATTGGGGCCATGCAAAACTTTTGCTTTAACTTCATATATATGCAGTTATTTTATTACTATAAAAAAATTATATTTTTTTATGCGTTCAATGTATAACATCAAAAATTCAATCTAACTTTATTATCTAAAACTTTAGCTTAAAGTATCTTTAGAAATTTAAATAGATACACCCTTTCACTTTTGACCTCTTTCGCTCTTAGAATTATTATAACATGTTCTTTGGTTTAAATTTTAAAATACCAGTTCACCTGTGTCTCACATGACCATGAATTCACTCCTGAACTAAAATTTTCACCTTTTTTTATGTATAGACTGTATATTTTTTAATAAAAATCGACTTGCATTTAATCCGAATATGGAGGTAAAGTGGTTTTAAAAATATAATTAAATTTTCTCTTAAATTTATTTTAAAAAAAGCTTTCATTTTAGATAAATAATAATTTTATTTTAATAAAATAATTCATTTCATCCAGATAAACTTATTTTATGTAATATATATTGTGAAAACAAAATTGTAAAATGCATAATATTTATCTATGTGGTTTGTTATAATTTTTATAACATTTTTATAAATATATATGTTTATAAAAAATTTAATTTATTGTTTGAACTTAAGTTTTTGAGCTCATTGAACATTCTGATCAGCAAAATTTGCTTGATTTTATAATTCGAATGGAGATTTAATGATATTATGTACAAACGGGCACGGTAATGACATTTAATTTCGGAAGTTTAAAAAAAATGACACATTCTCACCACTTCATATCAGAATCTTTTATAATAATTAATAATTTTCATATGTTTAAAAAAAGAAACCCTGTTTTTTAATTACTATAAAATTTTAGAGTTGTTTTTTTTACATTAAGTCTATAAATGATTTAAAATTATTAGCAGGTACGGAATAATTTTGAAGTTGGTCTTGTCATCGTTTATTCTTTTCCCCGGTTAAGCGAGTACTGGTAAAGGACTTACTCTTTAAAGGAGTACAATCAAGTATCACTATTTATTTACGACCGAACACAGATTTTCAATGTGCAACGAATTTATTCCGCCATTTCAGGCTCATTAATAATAACGTAAACGCCTAATTATTATTTGCAGTATCATTTTCTTTTTTTTTCAAAAATGTCCCGTATAGGATCCTACGTTTAACCAAAAGCATGTGGTATCTTAAAACGTTTTTACGAGAAGTGAAAGTTATCAGTGGCGTACGATTATCAATGGTCTATGCTTTAATAATAACATCGGTTCAAGTCTGGAATGGGGGGTTTTCATTCGCGTAGATCGAGTATGGAAAAACGTCATGTTTGCCCAGTATTTTATTTAACATTTCAATTTCGTAGTAACGCTGTGCTACTATTTAATTTATCCGGCTATATTAGCCAAACAATTTTCGAAGAATTGACATTACATACAGTTTGCCATGCTTGTAAAAAATTTAACTTCGTTGTAACTTTTCTGTTAAACAGAGGTTTTAGTAAAATTCGAGTCAGAATAATTTGTGCTTGGAATGCCATCAGCGGACGGTATCTCTTAATGGAGAAAAAACTTAAATATTTAACAAAACACTGATCTACTCTTTTTATAGTTTACGTTTATACTACCAAATGAATATGTGCATAAATAGTTTATAAAAAAAAAAAAAAAAAAACAATAATTATAATAATATTAATAGTATTTAAACGTACTTTTCAATAACCGATCGATTGTGGTCCGAATAGATATGCTGCCTGAAACGGAATACAATTTAACGGTGAATAGTGTTTAGTCAATAAAAAATATAAAAAGTAATAATAATATCGTTTTTACCGTGATGTATACGAGTTGTTTTCATTTTTATTATAAATGTCAATCGTGTTATGTTTCATGGTGACTGACACGTGTAGTGTCGAAAACGGAGAGATCCGAGAATACATATTATTATTACTGCTCGTATGAAATCCAATTTTTTTTTTTTTTTTTACTTTACTTGAATTCAGTAGCGCACCGGATAAATAAATATTGTGCATCGTATATGATAATTTTTTTTTATTCGTATATGATTCGTATAATATACGCGAATTGGTTTTATATCAGAACACATTAATGTCATGGCTGATGCACGCGGCTGATCGAAAAAAAAACTGCCCCACAAATGCAGCATACATAATATTATATCTTCAATTTACTATGGGCCGGATAAATGTATTTATTTACTGTTCCCGGTGGGTGCGTATAATACGGTTCATAAGAATCATTTGATAATATTAAATCATTATGTAGTTCGATCACCAAATGTTTATTATTGGGTTTGATTAAAATAAAATACGTTAAATGAAAGACTTATGACGGGTTCAATCGCGCATTTATTAATTGATGTATAGAGGAACATGGGGCAAAATGAACATACGAGGTAAATGGGGTCAATTGATTTTGACTGTGTTCGGTGGTATTACATAAATGTAAGGTTTCTGGGACATTTTATGAAATCAACTAGATAATAACTTAAAAAATGACCATATACTATTTGATAAGATCATAATTATCAAGTATAACAATTTCCGTCACAACAATGTAAAATTTCGATAACTTTAACAAGGATTTAAGATAAGATTGATTATTTATTTTTAATTAATATTTCAATATTTTTATAATTTTCCATAATTCAATTTTACATAGAGTTATTTGTAATTGATCAAATTTGTATTTAGATGCGTTGTTTAAAGCAATTTTTTTCTACGTGGGATAAAATTATAAATACGATTACTATATGGGGGCATTATGGAAACTATCCCATTTTTCCCTCGTTCACTCTATAAACAAAATTCACTTAAATTTTAACCTATATTATATTTATTTAGATTTAGTTATTTTATTTTACTATATTAATTATTATTTCTGAGAGACAAAAAATTGACAAAATCATGTTGATTTTACTTTAAAAATGGTAATATTTACTTGTTCCAAGTAGTTTTGGAACAAATTATGTAGAAGTAAGAAAATAAATTATATTATGGTTTCAAATATTTCAATATTGACGACAAACAAAAAAGGCTATGTAAATATTATATTGTGTTGTCTCGTCATATTTGATATGTTACGTAAAAACTTTGTTAATCGATGGTTACGAAAACTATAACGATAAATACAATTTAATTTATAAATTAAGTTTTTACAATAATTAACAAAAGTCTTTCAATGATTACATTTAAGACGCTCCAATATAATTGCAGTAATTTTGTGTCATTAGTTGACTTACGAACAGAGATTTTGGTCGTTTCCGAAGAATGTTCGTAAAAATACTATTTATTTTTTATTTTTTTCTAAATATGTACAAACTGAACGAATAAAACTTATTTAATACAGAAAATAGGTTCATTCCTTTTTTTATTAAACATTGTATTACGATCTATACTTACCGAAATTAAATAATATCAATAATTAATAAACATTGATGAAAGATCTAAATCTAAATTGGACCTATCAAAGATTATGAGTTCCAATTTTTTAGATACAACAGACTATAATGTGTGCATCGTTTGTTCAAAGGTTATATAAGGTAGCTCGTGTATATATATATTCCATTATGATATTTTTTTAATATGATCTTCAGAAATTGATGATACATTATACATAAAGTATATATTACATTACCACTTTTGCGATATAAGTTTTCAGATATCAATTCATTCGATTGATATTCTCCCCCTCTCTTTGACAGTGAGTGGGACATATCAAGCGATCAAACTAATACCCCGTCCGAGATCCCAAGGCTCTCATCAGACACACAAATCACGCGCCACCTTACACACGCACGCGCCACCTTACACACACACACACACGCACACACACACACACACACACACACACACACGCACACACACACACACACACATACAGCCTAAGAGTACACACTTACGAGACTTGCAATATCAATTTATTGACGATTACTGCATGCGTGAATCGTGTATTGTATGTGTAATCACATCGATCATCGTTCGCAGGTTATCAAAGCGCTCACATTATTGTCGTCGTTTGCCGATCTTCGGCATTTTATAGTACGCAAAACTACGCACGCACAAACACACACACTTAATGTACGGGGACGTAAGGAGTCAGTACACCTCTATACCTCTCACAGTGCTTAAAAAAGCGTTACCTTTAATGTATCTTAAAAAAATGTTAAATGATGTTAAAAACTTAAATGTATAGAATCTTAATGAACATATAAATTGAAATATTCGAATACAAATTATAGAATTGTAACTAGATATTGAAAAAAATTGTTCCAATTTACATCTATTTCATTACGTCGATTAACTTGAAACCGTTTGAGTCGCTGTGCACCTGTTTACATATAAAAAAAAAGTAATAATACTTTTATTATTATAGGTTAATAGAGACCTAAGAATTTAAATCATCGGTCTTTTGCACTTTTCTTTTTTGAACATTTTAAGCCATGACACGCATACATTCTTATCTACACATACGGGCACATGCACACACAAACACACTGGTATGCTTGTGAGGGGAATGTTATTAGTCGCCACGGGATTCGAGGACACGTCACTAGGTTTCGACGAATACATTCTATGCTTATACGTGTACGCCGTAGTGCCGACTCGACGACTCAAGAGATAGCTTTGCGTGTGACAACAGGCCACTGCGGAAGATGATGGCAGACAAAATGAAATTGAAATATTCGCCAGTCGCGTACGCACACATTTGTTATTTTATAAAATGTATGTTTTATCTATTTGTACTGTTTGCGTATACGTCTTACAAAATATATATATATTATATCCACACGCAAGAACCGCAAGTCAACACACACACACACACACCACTTACCCGCACTCCACCCACATCCTAAGTCTGCCTCACCGTCGAGTTGCAGATTTTTGCGTTTCGCGCGTCCGTCTTTGTATTGATTTACCGGAGCCCCGGCTAATGGTCGCTTCGGGCCGTGGACTTGGTAGCGGGTGGTAGTGGGTGATAGTAGTAGAGGAAATGACGAGGAAAAAGAAAGGCAGAGAACAAAAATAAACAAAACCGAAAAAGTTTCCGAGAGATTCTTCATACTTACATATATATATATATATATATATATATATATATATATATTATATATATAACCAACTAGACGCGTATATGCTTGGCTGCACTGCATGCGTCTTAAATAATTACCCAATTTTCGGCCGTATTGCATTATATTATGCCTGGATCGCACTATGACTGTATATACATTAGACCCCGTTCTTTGGAACATTAGGAGTGATCCACTGTGCATGATGTTCGCTTTTGTCACTGACTTAGTTAATATCCAGATAGATTCCCTCTGGGAATCCAAGAGCAATTTAATTTCAGAGTTCCTGGTATTAGCAGATATTATTATACCTGCAGGTTTGCCCGGTACACAAAACTTTCACGTACTCTCAAATCAAAACTGCATATTATTGCACATTATACATGCATAGAGTCAAACCTCTCTCTAATGAACTTGTTGATTTAACGCGAAACGAGGATCTTTTCAACGCAAATTATTCTATGAAACCACGATATTTTTATTAAGACGTTCCTAATTATGAATTGATTTCGTATTAATAAAGATTTTTACTTTTTTTTTTTTCATATTACACACGTACAATTAATTTAACTGAAAATTTTACAATTGTAATAGTACTGAAATAGTATCGCTTTTTTTTATTCCTGCATACAATAAGCACCGGCCAAGGAACAACTACTGGTCAGTGACCATTGTACCGATTCGAGTGAT